>JAEQBA010000314.1:0-32567 GCA_019434445.1 Phalangium opilio | reverse complement strand
AAAAAACCCTTCTCGAATTATAATATGCCTTTTTTCCAAAACATTATGTTTTGCAATTCTCTTCTTCCGAATAAAATAACCTTTCTCGAATTATAATATGCCTTTCAAAAATAATACTGTTTAGAAATATCTAATTCCGAAATAAAACAACCTCTCTCGAATTTAATTATGCCTTTTCCTAATTATTGTAAACTGATGCAGCCTGAAGAATAGTACAATATTTAAATGTACTTTAAAAAAATCATAAACACGATCCGTTAGCAGGTCACATTACTAATTAATATCACAGAAAAAGGTAGTTTTTGAAAACCACGAACCAACGAATACAACTGTATGTTAAAAAATGCTCAAAACTCAACACAAAAACTGCTATTTCTCAAAACAGCAGCCGTTTTTTCTAAAACAACAGTTTTTAAAACTCCGCTGTTTTTTTTTTGGAATCGTGGTTGCTATTCGAGAACTGCTCTACAGAGAACTCCTCATATGAGGTACACCGGATCGCCAACACCCTCTTCGCCTGCCACTGGATCGCCAACACCCTCTTCGCCTGCCACTGGATCGCCACCCCCCTCTTCGCCTGCCACTGGATCGCCAACACCCTCTTCGCCTGCCACTGGATCGCCAACACCCTCTTCGCCTGCCACTGGATCGCCAACACCCTCTTCGCCTGCCACTGGATCGCCAACACCCTCTTCGCCTGCCACTGGATCGCCAACACCCTCTTCGCCTGCCACTGGATCGCCAACACCCTAATAACCTGCCACTGGATCGCCAACACCCTAATAACCTGCCATCGGATCGCTAACATCCTCTTAACCTGCCATCGGATCGCTAACAACCTCTTAACCTGCCACCGGATCGCCAACACCCTCTTAACCTGCCACCGGATCGCCAAGACCCTCTACGCCATCCATCGGATCGCCAAGACCCTCTACGCCATCCATCGGATCGCCATCACCCTCTACGCCATCCATCGGATCGCCATCACCCTCTACGCCATCCATCGGATCGGCATCACCCTCTACGCCATCCATCGGATCGGCATCACCCTCTACGCCATCCATCGGATCGGCATCACCCTCTTAGCCTGCCATCGGATCGCCAGCACCCTCTACGCCAGCCATCGGATCGCCAGCACCCTTTTCGCCTGCCACCGGATCGCCAACACCCTCTTCGCCTGCCACCTGATCGCCAGCACCCTCTTATCCTGCCACCTGATCGCCAGCACCCTCTTATCCTGCCACCGGATCGCCAGTACCCTCTCCTCCTGCCACCGGATCGCCAACACCCTCTTTGCGAGCCACAGTATCGCTAACACCGTCTATGCGAGTCACCGTATCGCCAACACCCACTACGACTGCCACCGGATCGCCAACACCCTCTACGCCAGCCATCGGATCGCCAGCACCCTTTTCGCCTGCCACCGGATCGCCAGCACCCTCTTATCCTGCCACCTGATCGCCAGCACCCTCTTATCCTGCCACCTGATCGCCAGCACCCTCTTATCCTGCCACCTGATCGCCAGCACCCTCTCCTCCTGCCACCGGATCGCCTACACCCTCTCCTCCTGCCACCGGATCGCCTACACCCTCTACGCCATCCATCGGATCGGCATCACCCTCTACGCCAGCCATCGGATCGCCAGCACCCTCTACGCCAGCCATCGGATCGCCAGCACCCTCTACGCCAGCCATCGGATCGCCAGCACCCTCTACGCCAGCCATCGGATCGCCAGCACCCTTTTCGCCTGCCACCGGATCGCCAGCACCCTCTTTGCGAGCCACAGTATCGCTAACACCGTCTATGCGAGTCACCGTATCGCCAACACCCACTACGACTGCCACCGGATCGCCAACACCCTCTACGCCTGCCATCGGATCGCCAGCACTCTCTGCGCCTGCCATCGGATGGCCAGCACCCTCTTCTCCTGCCATCACAAGAGCGGATTTCATAGAGCGGTCCTCATAACTACAGTTCTCTAAATAACGGTTCCCGAAATGGCAGTTTTCGCCATACAGCAATTACCGTTACAGCAGTTCTCTAAATGTTACACTTTTTCCAAAAACTTAATGTTTTCAATTATCTACTTCTGAAATAAAATAACCCTTCTCGAATTATAATATGCCTTTTCCAAAACATTACTGTTTGCAATTATCATCTTTTGAAATAAAATAACCTTTCTCGAATTATAATATGCCTTTTCAAAAATAATATTGTTTAGAAATATCTAATTCCGAAATAAACCAACCTTTCTCGAATTTACTTATGCCTTTCCAAATTATTGTAAACTGATACAGCCTGAAGAATAGTACAATATTTAAATGTACTTTTAAAACAAGTTGGGAAACCAAAATAAACCTCTCCGAGCCGAGACGAATTTACTTTCTAAACACAGGTCCACCAGCATATGAGAAAAACCGGAAATGCATAGTTCAAATTGCCGAATTATTGCCAAGGTCTTTAGCAAAGGCTTAAGCGATTAACAATTTCCTTTGTATCCTCAATTATTCTAATGAGGACCTAAAATGTATCACTGAAGGGTGTATTTTACTTTCGGCCCACTCTGAACCGTTAACACCTCGTATAAGAGGAGGCGAAACCAGGTCATTTCTAGTTTATATCTAGGGTATCTTATTTCACAGACCCAATCGTTTCAGCAGTTGTGGATAGGTGAAGAATTAACACCCATATTATCTAATGAATATAAGAAATGCGATTACACTATATATATAAATATAGTAAAGCTGAATTAAAAAGTAAACACCAAATTTGAAATGCTAATATCAAAAGATGTTCTTGGAATATTAAGATGAAACGGAGCTTTATAGCTACACAACTACTTAAAGAATCGTAATGCCGAAAAAGATTAATCAAAACGCGTCTTGGATTTAACCAAGACCTAAAAAGTATCGATAAGAACAACGTTAATCACTTGACTGAATGCGCAGATATTGAAACTTTTTTTTAATTAAAACTTACATGTTTAAGAAAGTAATGTTCCATCACCCTATTCCATTGAATAAACTTATTTTACTGGTAGTAAATTTTTCCCTCTCAATAATTTGAAAAATTAACTTATCTCGGGTTTTCGAGCACAATTCCATTCCCCGAAAACATTTTATAACTACATTTATTATCACTTTTAAGAGAGTACGTGTATGACATTGTGTCGTTAATAGGTTGCTAACATATCCCCGTTCATGCCCTGTACGCTTCATAGTGAAACCTTTTTTTAGTGCAAATTTCAACAATGGCAGCACATTCAATAGCGACGTTATGATATTTACTCTTGGTTAAACTGATTTATGTAATAGACCACTTCGACATGGGGTAAAACTTTGCCTTCCATCTCGCTCGATGGAAAAATCATAAATAGAGCAGAGACGGCGAGGGGTGAACCCCCTGTATGTCCTGATACTGAGGATTGACATCTCTTTTTTTACGTAGAAAGGGTCTATAGCAGCGACGGTTCTATGCCATGGCGTTTCTATGGTTCGCAAGCAGTAGGGGCGTGCATGATATTCGTAATTTTTTGATTTTCTTAAATTTCTTTGTTGTAATTGTTAACTTAAAGGGGCTGTCCGACCCCCTCTCCTTTTTTACCCACCCGCTATGTTAAGCTCTATGAGGAAGATCGTCGTTTGTCCCACTGTCCGAACAGCCCCTTTAAACGCGGTCGTAGCCTGAAAATTCTGACTTGGTTATTATGCAATATAGCCTGCGTCCACCGAGTCGCGTGATCTACGACGCTGTGGCTCGACTCTGCTACTTAGTCTGTATATCTTCTGTATTAACAGAAGTAAATCAAGTTCATTTACTTCTGGTATTAACGTTTTTTAAAGGAATATGGGATTTTTAAACTTGTCGCTGTGAATCTTCCTATATATAAATGTAGTATTTCTAGTAGCCCCAGAGACTTCTGGTAGCACTCTGTAAGCATTTGGTAGAATAGTTTTATAGAAATTGAAATGGTAGAAGTTATTTATAAAATAAGATTTGTTCGAATATTTAAACTTCAATTTGGTCGAATTATTTCGTAGTTGTCCTATTTCAAGGCGAGGAATGCTCTCAAAAACAATTACAATTTGCTGACGAAAACCTTAAAAAGTACTATTCACACAAAATTCTCGAGCAGCTTAACGCGTAATTGAGTGGGCTATTGCCTTGGTGACGAGGCCAGCGAAAGACAAGGCATGAGAATGGCACAAGGCGCACTTCTAGCAAGGGGGATGTATACAACTATACATAATACATCCTCCTTGTCAGTCTGGGAAATAAGGATATTTTTTAAACTAGTCCTTGGGACCAGTGACCCCCTCGAGTCCTAAATAATAAACTGGTCTCAGGATTGGTCCCCACCTTTGTACTCCTATAGATTTGAAATTAATAAACTGGTCCTGAGGACCAGTAACCCTCGCTTATTGAATTAAAAAACTAGTCCAAGCAATTAATAAACTGGTTTTGGACCAGAGGAAGTGTGCTATTTCCCAGACTGCTCCTTGTTCGAATCGGGCGCAGCAGAGGCTAAAGCAGACTACCCTAAATGGTTTTGTCATTGTTACCGTGTAGTTATATGGTATTTTCCACACGAAAACTCTTAAAAGTGATAATAAATGTAGTTATAAAATGTTTTCGGGGAATGGAATTGTGCTCGAAAACCCGAGATAAGTAAATTTTTCAAATTATTGAGAGGGAAAAATTTACTACCAGTAAAATAAGTTTATTCAATGGAATAGGGTGATGGAACATTACTTTCTTAAACATGTAAGTTTTAATTAAAAAAAAGTTTCAATATCTGCGCATTCAGTCAAGTGATTAACGTTGTTCTTATCGATACTTTTTAGGTCTTGGTTAAATCCAAGACGCGTTTTGATTAATATCTGTTACTTCGGTCTTAATTTTTATTAATTTTGCGTACATGCGGTGGTGATTAATTTATTTCAGTGCTCATTCCCGCTAGCTGCAGAAAAGGACATAGTTTGTCATTCAATAGACTGAGAGTCAGTAGCTAAGGGGACGTCACATCAATATTTTTAGTCTTAATTTGAGCTGATGAAATTCGTAGATATATACGAGGGTGTGATGTCATGACAAAGATTTTAGTTCGACTATTTCTGATGAACCCAGACCAGAATATACCAGTTGCTTTCACGCTAATTTTGAACCCCATTTCCAATGTCATTGTGTCAAAAAGATCTTATTCAGAACGGATATTTCTCTTAACCTTTACACGAGATTCAACATATAGATTACCATCTTTTGTGATTAACTTTAACCTAATTTAAGAAACTAAAATAGTTATTTTTTTTTGTTAAAAATGACATTAAATAAGACAACTAGCAATAATTTGGCAATATTTCGGAGGAAAAGAAATACAGTTTTGTAGTATTTTGGAAAAGCTGGCAATATCATAATAATTATATAATATAAATATAACGCGTCTTAAAAAGATTTTATATTCCGTATAGTGTGGTAGTTTGGCATATTTTATTTTTCGCTCTGTCCTTAAGTACAATTTTAATTGGATTTAGCCATTGGGATAGATGACAAATGATTAGCCAGCGTACTACGGGAGTCTGGCAATGGAACTGTGCTTAGATTTTTCATTGAATATAGGAAATAATAGGATCAACAATTTGTTAGTAGTATTTATGAAACTAATGGTAACTATTTTACCTTTGATAAATAAAGTCAAATGAGAGTTACAGTAGTTTATTGATGTCAAATAATAGTATTATTTATTTTATAAAATATAAATTGTAATTTTTTAAGGTTATAGCTGTTCAATAATTACTTTCAAATCATTAAAACAATTGCTTTAAGAATATTTTGGTTAAACCTTTTTTTTTCAAAGTTAAAACACGCATGATTATTATTTTATTGGAATGTGCTAAAGATTTATTTTAAAAACACATTTGGTTTGATAATTGCTACGTTTATTTATAGCATGCAATTTGGAATTATATTTCCCTGGTTGTTATTTTTTATGGTACTCATTATAATTATTTTCCAGTAAATAAAAATGTTGTTTTTCACGTTTAAAGCTAATAGTTGCGTATTTTTTAAAGGGTTTCATTCATAACTTTATAAGGAAAATTATTTTGGACACCAGAAAGGCTTTTGAGAATAATTAGTGATTGCGTCCTAACTGGCAAAAAATAGACCTTAACAGGGAAAAGCTATGAATAACTATAATTAATTTTAACTGAATCTAAAATGTAAGTTTCACTATGAATACATGAGAGGGATTAAAAAAAATGTTCAAAGACAGTCATACGTGAAGGTTGGACATAAAAAGTGTGAAAAGTTCAACATAAACGTTAATCATTTTGTTAATCTCTCAAGTGAATAATTCGATGATGAAAAAATATTTATACACATTTAATCCTAGGACTGTAAAATTGAGAATATATAATAGCCAGAAAAATAGTAAGCATGGGTTTTAATGTTAAATTATTTTAGGTATAAAAAAGGGAAGGGGGAGTTTGTTAAATAACTGCTAATATACTTAAAGATGCTTTTTAAAAAGGGTAGTGATTTGTTGGTGTAGAATCTGCAGTTTAGCTCAGAGTTAATGAAGCGCCTTGTATTTCGTTAGTGACATCTTCAATCCAGTTGATTTATTTTTTTTCTATATTTAATACTATTGAACTAAGATGGCGTTAGTGGTTAATGTCAATAATCGGTAGGTTTTTTTACTGGTTCCATCGCGCTTGGTTTTGTTTTATTGATGTAGAGTCTGCAGTTTAGTTCACAGTTAATGAGGAGCCTTGTGTTTCACTATTAAACTAAGATGGCGTTAGTGGTTAATGTCAATAATCGGTAGGTTTTTTACTAGCTCCATCGCGCGTGATTTTGTTTTGTTAATGTAGAATCTGCAATTTAGTTCAGAGAGTTAATGATGTGCCTTGTGTTTGGTAGCGACATCTCCAGTCCATTTTATTTTTTTTATATTTATTACGTTTGAACTCAGATAGCATTACTGCTTAACGTCATTAATTGGCAGCTTTATTTTACTAATTCCATCGAGCTTGTTTTGTTTGGCAAACGTCCGTAAAATAACGTTCATAAGGCGTTTCGATGGAAATTTAAATTGAACTCCAAGGTTAATCACAGTTGGGTTTTTTAGAGTTACGAGTGAAGTACTTGAGGTTTAATCGGGTAGTGAAGGAGGGGGGATTTGGGGTATTTCACCACCCGCGGACACGGGGTAGTCAGTTCCTGTAGGGTAGGCATGCTGACAAGTCCCTTATTCCCTCAAAACTTTGTCGCCCAGAAGCTTGGCTTACAGGAGTGCGCCCAAACTCCCAACATAGTAAATTACATAATTTTAGTAACAAACCATTGCTGTTCTAAATTTTAATAACGTTGAAGCAACTTTTGTTCAAAAAAGTTTTTTTAGCGAATTCATATCTGTTAGGAACTTCTATTGTGTTGATGAACTTGAAGGCAAGGCTTGCCAAGCCTTTATATAATTATGCAGGGAAACCAAATAATTGACATGTATTGTTTGGCTTGACGTTCTATAGACACTCGCTCAACCAATACGAAGGTTATTTCTTTGATATCTTTGCTTTTTTAATCCAAAGTCGCTCTCATTCTTTGAACACGCCAGTCTAAAGTGTCTATTGTTTCTGCATAGAAGTTGAATATTTATATTTCTGGATCTATCTATCGAAGTCTTGTGGTGTTGTTTTTTATAATGATGATGATCATATTTTTTAGCTGTGTAGTTTTAACCTTTTATTATACTGGTAAAGGCTATGATGAATTATCTTTCTGTTCAAGCTTAGCAGCTGGCACGTGTTGATAAAATACGCTTATAATTGTACGAAAGCGGTATAGTCTTTAAATTGCATGTTTCAAAGTTGAAAATATGAACTGCTTGTAGCATTTATGTCGAAATAATTTTATTCTTCGTTATATTAGTTATCTTAAGGGCGGAGGGGGAGGAGGCAAAGAAAACTTTACCATTTACTGGCTATTATATGTTCATTTAAATATGAGATTTTGAGGGTCAATTTTTTTAAATTTTGTCAGGCAACTCTTAGCTTTAAGTTTGGAAACAGTGCTGCTAGAACATGACAATTATTGTTTTGCGCGTGGGTTACCAAAGGGACAATGAAAAGGTTATAAAATTTTGAAGAAAAAAAATTATTCCAGAAGGCTTTGCAAATTCTACACCTGTTGGTTTTACTCAATGCCACCCATCGCTCAGACTACTCCAGCTGGTGAGAAACACAAAGAGAATATGCAAAACCTCCTGGAATATTAATTGTAAAAAAAATCTTTTAGTTATTTTATTTACAAGGGTAATGTAATATATATATATATATATATATATTTTGGTAACCGCAATTGGGGAAATAATTCTCAAACTTTATAAAAACAAATTCTCCAACAATAGTAGGATATTAGTTAGTGGGACAAATTAATAAGTTCATATGGCTATTAAGTAGTTTAAAAATAAATTTTTGTAAGTGCTATTAGATTGGGTCGGGTACACATTATTGATAAGTTATACAAAGAAAAGGTTATATTAATAAATAATATTTAAACATAAAATCTTCGCTACAGGGGTTGAAATTAAAACAGTATAATATTAAATTAAATTAATTTAGTTTATAAAATCTCGTGGATTTTTTTTGAACGGTTTGAAATTGTTAATGCAAAAAAAATTATAAGCGTCTTAATGTTTAAAAACATATAGCGCGCTTAAAAGAGAAAAATGGTAGATGCGAAATTGATATTTAGAGAACTCTTCGAATATATTAATTTTAATCAATATTTATTTAAAATTTGAATAAGAGTGTTTTAATCTCAGCCCAAAAAAACTGTTCAATGTTAACTAAAAGGATGCGTTTGTGTCAAGACTTTCACCAGCTTATTAAAGATTATTATTTAATCACATGGCATTACCAACAGGGGCTACGTTTTTAACTTGTTTTTACATGAAATACCATTGGGGCAAGAATAATACAGCGTACTAAAATTACTTCATTGGAAAATTCTAAAGTTAATGCAACAATCATCATCCTTTTTCATAACAATAGCATGGCCCTACAATCCTCCCTACAGTTATTATAGTCTGGGCGGAGCCTCCGGGATATCTAGGCCCATGCATGTCGAATTTAACGTGGGGAAATATCCAGTTTCATAGAGGAAATATTTTTACCCTTTGTGTGTACGAGGTGGCGCTTTAATGACCGTTGCGACCGGGGTCTTCCATAAATTATCGATGACATTTTAGGGGCCAATTATAAAACTTTTATGAAAGAGAAAGGTTTCACCTTTAAATTAACGTAATTTTTTAGGGGCTATTCACTTTTTATTGAATCTATTGGTTAGATTGTATGGACAAAAAAGTAATTATGAGATTTCAACAACGTTGTTTTTTTAGTAAAGCAAAACTTCTTGAAGTTGCTAATTCACAGTTTTCATATACCATTAGAGGACTTTTTACTCCTTCAAAACCTTTCATTTTTTTTAACCTTAACATTTTTATCCTTTACTTCTTTGGAATGATTGTTTAATAAAGGTCTTCGGAAATTTTCAAAAACATTTTTTAACTATCCGCGACCTCGGCTTCACCGCTCTACGTCTATACCTTGCCCTAATATTGTAGCAGTCGACGGGGTCATGAGGCTGAACTTGTTTATTTTACGGTGCTGAAAGCGCCCCAAGCGGGAAAACACGGCGAACTAAATTAGTCAAAAAAATATTCTTGCTTCGCTACATGCATGGGCCTAGATATCCCGGAGGCTCCGGTCTGGGCAACATCAAAATTTATCTCGAACCATTGTAAACCTTTAACTTGCTCGAGAATTAACAATTTTACCCAATCATAAAATACTTTAAAGGGAATATGAAACTATTAGTATATCTTTGACAGATATGATGCTCCTTTCTGGTACGAATATTGAAATTTTAGGCTTTACCCGGGGTAAATTTGATATGGATTCTTCAAGCACGTTAGATTCCCTTTAATGTGTCTGGACTCTTTCCAAGAGCAGAACAGTGACGTCAGTCAAGTTACTGACGAATCTCTCCCTTTTTCTGATCATTGTATCACTGACCTCGTACCAGCCGTTGTCTTTTCTCACAAAGTTCACATAATGTCCCTCGGCTAACGATTGACCTTTATGAATAATCACTCCTTTAGTTTTAAAAAGCATCTTGCTCAAAGTGACATTTTGATTTTCAAAACTTGATATTTTGGTCGAAATCTTAATTGGACGACCATCTTTGTAATCGCCACGGAGAAGACACAAAAATACGTACTTCCCGCTGGATATCAATACATCACGCTCTTGAATTTTTGGGTTGTTACAAAATACGCATGGCATCTCTGTCAATCTCATTCTTTTTTCTAGAGATTTCCAATCAATTTTATCTCGGTTTTCTAGTGGAAGATTGAAAATGTTGCTTTCAACAATATTTTCCGAATTTTGTTCAACTTGACATTTGGGGCATTTGGTAACATTTCGCGACTTTGACCAAAAAAGATCTTTTAGAGCCTTAGAGTAATCGCCTTCCATTTCTTGGCTTAGTGTCGTCAAGAGTACCATCAAAAATTCACTGGCGTCTTGTTGAACGTTTTGCGTAAAATGATTTCCGACAGCCATTCTCAGTTTCAACCCTTTACGACTGAAACTTCCTTGAGAACTCTCGATGTCGTTTATCGTGTTTTGGAGGCAACGTAAAACTGGTTTTTCAATGAATGACCCATTGTAAGATTTAACCAATTCTCTTAATTCCGGCACTAATAAGAGCAGTTGCAAAACGCTATTAGAGTAGCACGTTACTTGATCATCGTTAGCTAAACCCTTCAAGGGCAAACTATCCAAACTCTGTTGGGCTTTCCTTTTCTTCTTCGGTGTTTCTTCACATCTCTCTTCCTCGCCTTCTAAAAGGCTTTTAGATAGTGTAGGCGCACTTCTTTTCCCACCTCGACTTTCTTTCGACTCCGTTATTTCCAAAAGAGGCAGATCTGGCCTATATTTTTTGCGAAGCCTGTTATACTCCATAATGGCTCGTCCATCCGCCTTAATTTTAGTCGGATCGAACTGTAATAGATGGAGTCCGGCCAAGGACGTCACTCTCGATAAAGCCACATACGCCATGCCCGTTCCGAATAAATTCGAACCCAAATCCATAATGGCGCATTTTAAACTCATGCCTTGGCTTTTGTGTATCGTAATAGCGTACGCCAGGATGACGGGAAACTGGGAGCGTTTAACGTAAATGTTTGCCATGAGCAAAAATTTGACGCAAATTTTCTCAACTAAAAAGTCAGTGTTAGCGTCGTCGTTATTCGGTTCGCGATCTACTCTTAGAAAAATCCCAGTAACGTTTCCATGTTCGTCCTTCTTGAACCCAGTTACGAAACCCATCGTACCATTTACAACGCCTTTTTCAAAACTGATATTCCTTCTGACCATTATTCGGCAGCCAACGCAAAGAACTAACTCGCTCTCCAAACCGCCTGTTTTGGACGGTTCGTTTTGTAGCCCTTGCAGTCTCCTGAGAATGTTTTTATTCATTTTTCTGCCATAGTCAGCGAGTCTATCCTGACAAGGAATGACTTCAACTTTCTCGCCGTTTTTTCGCAGCATATCAAAGTTGAATTTTTCGCACATGGCTAATTTAGGCATCAAACAAATTGGGTGAAACCCTTCATTGGACAGCTTAATGAAAAGCTCCATAGCCACCTCGATGTTTTTCCTCCCTCAACCAATCTAGTTCTAAGGTTGCAACATCAGCTTCGGAAATATTTCCAATTCTAACTCTGCTTAGAATGTCGCCGTAACTTTGGTCGTTGGCTTGTCTAACATTTTGCGTTAGTTCATCGTATTTAAAAAACTTCCAAAGATCACTTCCTCCGATGCAATTGAATCTAAGTCTGGCTTCTTCGGAAGTGATTTTGATAAACGCGGGATTTCCTTGAACCGGAGGCAATTGGAAAAAGTCTCCCAAAACAAGAATAAATACAACTCCACCAAATGGTTGGTTCATTTCCCAAAATTCGTTCAGCCTCAAGTGAACGTGAGTCAGTAAAACCGATGAGACCATAGAAATTTCATCAATAATTAACAGTTTTAAATTACCCAAAGTTTCTTTCATAATGCTTATATTCTCAGAACTCAGGGAATGGTATTCGGCGATACGCCCATGATCTACCGGCAACATTAGTAATCTGTGTAACGTTACGCCATTAACATTCAACGCTGCCAAACCCGTTGGCGCGGCAATGGCCACGCTAGCAGGATTTTGAAAGAGTCGCCTTACAGCGCTGGCGAGAGTGTCGATAAGAAACGATTTGCCAGTTCCACCAGGTCCCGACACAAAAAGGCACTTGTTTCTAGATTTTTCTCCCTCTTGGGAGAAGTGATTCATGATCTGATCATAAATTCTCTTTTGATCCGAGTTTAGTGACGCCACATTGTCAACATCAGTCTCGAAATTCATTTCCATGGCAGCTTCCACATCAGCCATCGCGTGTTCGGTTTCGATAACAATTTCTTTCCCTTGCAGCGCATTTTCATCGTCCTCACTTTCTGCCTCCGAAATTATGGTTTCTGGCTCTTTCGCCTTTTTAGAAGCCTCCCGTTTCTTTTGAACTTCTTTGGAAACCGAGAGTTTGTCGTGATATTCTCTCATGTCCTTCAACACCGAAAGCGAGTTTTCGAAAGCATCGGCGTATGTTTCAAAATCGCCCAATAGCTCATTTTCGTCACGCCACGGTTTGAAGAGGATCAATAGAGCGTGACAATACTGTTCTTTCTCCTCTATCGGATCGTGAATGTAGTGCTCCACTATGTAGGGCTTAATTCTCTTTCTCATGAAACCCAAATTGTTTTTCAACTCGATTACATTCGCATTTTTCTCGACACCATCAGAGTGCTTCGCGTAATCGTAAAACTGACCAAATTCCCGCAAACTAATATTTTCCAAGCTGTCGGGACGATTCGGATACTTGTCGTCGACGAACCCTTTTTGGCAAGTGTCCTTGCTTTCGGGGTCAGTTTCCCTCAAACGAGCGAGTTCCTTGTAACCTTTCAAAATTCTCGATCGGTTTTCTTTCAAGTTAGTGTTTATAAATTTAGTGCTGTCAGACTTGTTGTAAAGGTCTTGGCCCAGCATCATATCGAGAGCTTCATAAATTCCTATTTGCTTGCACGTCAAAGATTTCAATCTATAGGCAAATAATTTTTGGACAAACTTTCGTTGCCTAACTCGGCAAAAGTTTGATCCATGTCAGCCCGGTCTCCCTTTGTCACGTAAGCCGTAACATAGTTTGCCACTATTTCCGATTTGTCAGCGACAAATTGCAAATCCATGTTGGCTTTGGAAGCCAATAGTAGCGTGGGATTATAATCATTTATTAAATCTTCGTGCTGTTTTCTCGGCAAGTCGTACAGCCGTTTCTGCACCTTTTTCATCTTACGGTGACGAGTAACTGATCTAACGGCATTCATAGTCGCTACGTTTGTAACGTTACGAGGGAAACCGTAACGACACACTCTCGATCCTTTTTTAGAATTTTTCACCTTCTTGTAACAACTGGAGGTGCATTTGTGAAATTGAAATTTTTTTACGAGCCGGTGCAATTCTGGACTTATCGATGCGCTTGGCATCGAACACGTGACGTGTTTTTGCACGTAATCCAAAATAGTCTCGGCCGAAGAAGTTCCAATCTTTGGAGCGTCCTTGGCCCACAAAAGCATGTGATAGTGAGGTAAACCACGAGATTGGTATTCAACCCGCCAAAAATGATGTTCTATCATGCCAAGAACTGGATTCTGCTTACACAAGACAAAGTTGTTTAGCAGCGACCTCACTTTGTTGTGAAAGTGCAAATTTACGCTAAGCGGATCCAAATTCAACAATTCAGCCACCGTCATCGACTCTACTCCTGGAACGTCTGAATTCACTTTTCTCAAGTGATCGTGCAGTTCCATATCATCGTACTCGGCCGGATTAAAAGTTAAAAGCCAGGTGGGAGGACCAAATTCCCGAATCATCGCTAAAACGTTTCTAAGAACTTTATACCAGTAGTCCTTAGTTCCTCGAATATGACCCAAGAAAGTAGCTAAATTACTCTCAAGTTCTTTATCGCCAGATTCAACGCGACTGAGCAAATTTTCAACCCCAATAGGCATGGGTTTTTTTACACGAAGAACGTAGTTCAAACTGCTAGAAATCGCTTTCATTTCGCATTCTTGATAAGAATGGAACAAATACGCGTAATCTCGTCTAAAAATTGGACTCTTGTTCAAAAGACGGGATAAACGATACTCGGTTTCCGTTATTTTCCCAAATGGTCTATCATCGTGCTTGCCAAAGCGACCCTTAGGGAACAAATGAACAAAGCTCATGTATTCCAAGTTTTTGTCCCAAGTGCTAACTGGCTCGGCTTCGACGCGCTTCATTTGGTAAGCGCCAAGTAAATCTTTCGGTGGTTGAACGTTCACTGGATGAATAGAGTAATGATCGTACAGATCATTGGCTTCACCCTCAGATAGTTTTCGCAACAAAGCCTCGGGCTGTGTTAGAATTTTGTAAGCGTCGCCGGGGGCAAGGCTAGACTGATTTCCATCCTGCTCCTGCATGTTCGAAGCGTTTTGGTCACCTTGGACGTCGTGACTACTATCCGCTGGTCCTTCTGTTGGAAGCGCAGCGGAAGCACGTGTCAACGCATCAGATCCATCATTAATTAACGCAAGTGGATCTGTTACGCTCAGTAATTCTTCGGGAGTCAATGAATTTTCATTTCCATCAATTTCTTGCGTGCCACAAATATATTCCTCATTCATTGTCGAAATGTCAATGTCTTTGTAAAAAGGGTTTATCTTTTTCAGCACACTGAATGCTTTCAACACTTTTTCGAGGCAAACAACCTGTTGCCAAACTTTTTTGTCCGCTGTGGGAACGCCATTGACCAAGATATGCAGTTCGTGATTTTTGGGCAATGTCTTGGGAATCATCTTTAAATTTTTCTCCACGGGAATTGGAAGATAAATTACTCTTCCCTTTAAAGCTTTAACCGTGCCAAACTGCATGTTGGAGTTGGTTTTGGTGCCTAACCGCACCACAGTGTGGAAGGCCTTCACAAGCTGAATTAAAACTTTCTCAAACATGTTTAAACTGGTGACATCTGGTGGAGGATTGTCAACCGCCAAGTTGTTCAGAAAACATCTGATGGGAACTTTACCCTTTCCCAAATCCGTAGCGCAGTAACGACATAGTAGCATGTCTGCTTCTCTCGTGTCGGAATTATTCATTATCCAGCCAGCTCTTAAAATCAGATAGGCCTCGTTCTCAAAAACAGCTCTGTTTACCAGTTTTTCTACTGCTCTTAAATCAGATTTTTTCAGTAATCTTAAACAGCAGTCGCAGGGCGTGTCGTGAAACTCGTTGGTGTTTAGCATTGCCCGAGCGAATTGATTCTCGTAAAGACTCAAGATTTCACTTTCATCGAGACTCGGCCGAGGAGCGTTAACGCTTCCTGTAGGAGCATCGTTTTGTTCCTTATTCAAATTTTTTCCACGTGTGACAAGGATTTTTCTCAAATCCGCCATGACTTTTGTCAGAGACTCGTAATCACCACGTTCAATTTCAGTTGAAATTTTAGTTAAAGCGTTGAGCAACGCTTTGACGCGATAAATATTATTCAGAATAGTTCTAATTCCCGAATAATGAGGAGCGAGTTCAGCGAAAGAACGCAAATTACTTTGGCACTCTTCGCTATCAGCGCAGTAAGCAGTGTGTCCTAGGAACGGAACTATTCTCACCACTACTTCGTCCCCATCTGATGGTATAGACAAGTTTGATTTTTTGCAAAATTCTTTTCTTAATTCGCAAAGGTCCAAATCAGACTCAAAAATTTTAGTCAAAGATTTTTCATTCGCATTGGCAACTGTGTTTACGAAAGCTAGTACTTTTGCAATGGCTCGAGTTCGAACATTACAAATATCACTGCATTCCCAGTATACACTTTTGTTTTGGTTTTCAATAAACCCCCCTTCATTGATCACAAAATTTGCTTTCGGATTCTTCTCTTCAGTTTCAACAATGTTAAAAAGATTCGTAACAACTCCCGACTCATTAACTTGTAAAACTCGTTCTACGTTACTAGTCTCGTTATTGTTTTTCATGTCAACGGAATTTCCCATTTCATCAACAAACAATTCTTTAGTCGAACTGGTAGCACGGTCTTTCAGAACTTTTCGTACACGACCATCAGAATCCAGTTGAAAAATTTTGCCATAATGTGACTCATCGTCATTTTTCAATATTTTACCATTATTTCCAATCAGATAAGAGGTAGTTTCATGGAAATAGGCCTCTTTCAGGCTACTGTGAAGCCTTTTTCCACCCACAACTTCTGCCAAATTGTCAGGATCAATGGACCCAATTACTTTGATTTTCTCGACAAAATCCTTAAATTCACTAACAACGGCTGTTAGTTGGGCGTGGTAAGCCGAATACAATTGCCTTTTTAAATGCAATATTCTACCAGCTAGCACTTGGCATTTTAGCTTGTAAGAGATAGACTTCGTGCGTCTATTTTTAGTCTCGGTGTCAAAAGACTTTGACGGTGCCAGTCTTTCAGTGAGACGTTTGACTAGAAACCTTTTATAGCTTTCAGCAATAATTTTTTTGTTTTTCGTTTTGAAAATCCCCACATTAAGGAGTTTTTTCGCAAAGACAAATTTATCCCGTTTATTTGGTTTTGTATTTTTTGAACGCAAATTAGCTGCTCCACCTGGCGGAGTAGTTCTCTTAGTTTTTTTCCCTCTCTCAAGTAGAGATTTACGCCCCACATAGTTTTTTGCATTATTTCTTTTAAAGAACCCCTTGTTCTTAAGATAGTACCGTTTACACTTAAGTTTGTTGGTTTGATCATGTTTCAATGATTTACTCTGAACTTGCAATTTTAGCTTGACTTCCGCTCTTCTTTTTTGCATTACTAAACGCTGATTTACTTTCTTTCGTTTTTCTCGAGAAAACATTTCAATTTTTCAAAAATGAGTGGAACTTTTTTACTGTATTTGTTATAGGTATACACAGAACGCCTTTGTACTTGCAAAAGGTACACGCAGACCTTTTTATGTTTGCAAAGGTACACACAGATCCTGTTGAATTTGCAAAGGTACACACAGATCCTGTTGAATTTGCAAAGGTACACACAGATCCTGTTGAATTTGCAAAGGTACACACAGATCCTGTTGAAATTTTTCACCTTCTTGTAACAACTGGAGGTGCATTTGTGAAATTGAAATTTTTTTACGAGACGGTGCAATTCTGGACTTATCGATGCGCTTGGCATCGAACACGTGACGTGTTTTTGC
Source organism: Phalangium opilio (assembly GCA_019434445.1). Lineage (NCBI taxonomy): Eukaryota > Metazoa > Arthropoda > Arachnida > Opiliones > Phalangiidae > Phalangium > Phalangium opilio. Next base: position 15,213 of record JAEQBA010000314.1, on the reverse strand, counting down.
ACGTAATCCAAAATAGTCTCGGCCGAAGAAGTTCCAATCTTTGGAGCGTCCTTGGCCCACAAAAGCATGTGATAGTGAGGTAAATCACGAGATTGGTATTCAACCCGCCAAAAATGATGTTCTATCATGCCAAGAACTGGATTCTGCTTACACAAGACAAAGTTGTCTAGCAGCGACCTCACTTTGTTGTGAAAGTGCAAATTGACGCTAAGCGGATCCAAATTCAACAATTCAGCCACCGTCATCGACTCTACTCCTGGAACGTCTGAATTCACTTTTCTCAAGTGATCGTGCAGTTCCATATCATCGTACTCGGCCGGATTAAAAGTTAAAAGCCAGGTGGGAGGACCAAATTCCCGAATCCTCGCTAAAACGTTTCTAAGACCTTTATACCAGTAGTCCTTAGTTCCTCGAATATGACCCAAGAAAGTAGCTAAATTACTCTCAAGTTCTTTATCGCCAGATTCAACGCGACTGAGCAAATTTTCAACCCCAATAGGCATGGGTTTTTTTACACGAAGAACGTAGTTCAAACTGCTAGAAATCGCTTTCATTTCGCATTCTTGATAAGAATGGAACAAATACGCGTAATCTCGTCTAAAAATTGGACTCTTGTTCTAAAGACGGGATAAACGATACTCGGTTTCCGTTATTTTCCCAAATGGTCTATCATCGTGCTTGCCAAAGCGACCCTTAGGGAACAAATGAACAAAGCTCATGTATTCCAAGTTTTTGTCCCAAGTGCTAACTAGCTCGGCTTCGACGCGCTTCATTTGGTAAGCGCCAAGTAAATCTTTCGGTGGTTGAACGTTCACTGGATGAATAGAGTAATGATCGTACAGATCATTGGCTTCACCCTCAGATAGTTTTCGCAACAAAGCCTCGGGCTGTGTTAGAATTTTGTAAGCGTCGCCGGGGGCAAGGCTAGACTGATTTCCATCCTGCTCCTGCATGTTCGAAGCGTTTTGGTCACCTTGGACGTCGTGACTACTATCCGCTGGTCCTTCTGTTGGAAGCGCAGCGGAAGCACGTGTCAACGCATCAGATCCATCATTAATTAACGCAAGTGGATCTGTTACGCTCAGTAATTCTTCGGGAGTCAATGAATTTTCATTTCCATCAATTTCTTGCGTGCCACAAATATATTCCTCATTCATTGTCGAAATGTCAATGTCTTTGTAAAAAGGGTTTATCTTTTTCAGCACACTGAATGCTTTCAACACTTTTTCGAGGCAAACAACCTGTTGCCAAACTTTTTTGTCCGCTGTGGGAACGCCATTGACCAAGATATGCAGTTCGTGATTTTTGGGCAATGTCTTGGGAATCATCTTTAAATTTTTCTCCACGGGAATTGGAAGATAAATTACTCTTCCCTTTAAAGCTTTAACCGTGCCAAACTGCATGTTGGAGTTGGTTTTGGTGCCTAACCGCACCACAGTGTGGAAGGCCTTCACAAGCTGAATTAAAACTTTCTCAAACATGTTTAAACTGGTGACATCTGGTGGAGGATTGTCAACCGCCAAGTTGTTCAGAAAACATCTGATGGGAACTTTACCCTTTCCCAAATCCGTAGCGCAGTAACGACATAGTAGCATGTCTGCTTCTCTCGTGTCGGAATTATTCATTATCCAGCCAGCTCTTAAAATCAGATAGGCCTCGTTCTCAAAAACAGCTCTGTTTACCAGTTTTTCTACTGCTCTTAAATCAGATTTTTTCAGTAATCTTAAACAGCAGTCGCAGGGCGTGTCGTGAAACTCGTTGGTGTTTAGCATTGCCCGAGCGAATTGATTCTCGTAAAGACTCAAGATTTCACTTTCATCGAGACTCGGCCGAGGAGCGTTAACGCTTCCTGTAGGAGCATCGTTTTGTTCCTTATTCAAATTTTTTCCACGTGTGACAAGGATTTTTCTCAAATCCGCCATGACTTTTGTCAGAGACTCGTAATCACCACGTTCAATTTCAGTTGAAATTTTAGTTAAAGCGTTGAGCAACGCTTTGACGCGATAAATATTATTCAGAATAGTTCTAATTCCCGAATAATGAGGAGCGAGTTCAGCGAAAGAACGCAAATTACTTTGGCACTCTTCGCTATCAGCGCAGTAAGCAGTGTGTCCTAGGAACGGAACTATTCTCACCACTACTTCGTCCCCATCTGATGGTATAGACAAGTTTGATTTTTTGCAAAATTCTTTTCTTAATTCGCAAAGGTCCAAATCAGACTCAAAAATTTTAGTCAAAGATTTTTCATTCGCATTGGCAACTGTGTTTACGAAAGCTAGTACTTTTGCAATGGCTCGAGTTCGAACATTACAAATATCACTGCATTCCCAGTATACAGTTTTGTTTTGGTTTTCAATAAACCCCCCTTCATTGATCACAAAATTTGCTTTCGGATTCTTCTCTTCAGTTTCAACAATGTTAAAAAGATTCGTAACAACTCCCGACTCATTAACTTGTAAAACTCGTTCTACGTTACTAGTCTCGTTATTGTTTTTCATGTCAACGGAATTTCCCATTTCATCAACAAACAATTCTTTAGTCGAACTGGTAGCACGGTCTTTCAGAACTTTTCGTACACGACCATCAGAATCCAGTTGAAAAATTTTGCCATAATGTGACTCATCGTCATTTTTCAATATTTTACCATTATTTCCAATCAGATAATAGGTAGTTTCATGGAAATAGGCCTCTTTCAGGCTACTGTGAAGCCTTTTTCCACCCACAACTTCTGCCAAATTGTCAGGATCAATGGACCCAATTACTTTGATTTTCTCGACAAAATCCTTAAATTCACTAACAACGGCTGTTAGTTGGGCGTGGTAAGCCGAATACAATTGCCTTTTTAAATGCAATATTCTACCAGCTAGCACTTGGCATTTTAGCTTGTAAGAGATAGACTTCGTGCGTCTATTTTTAGTCTCGGTGTCAAAAGACTTTGACGGTGCCAGTCTTTCAGTGAGACGTTTGACTAGAAACCTTTTATAGCTTTCAGCAATAATTTTTTTGTTTTTCGTTTTGAAAATCCCCACATTAAGGAGTTTTTTCGCAAAGACAAATTTATCCCGTTTATTTGGTTTTGTATTTTTTGAACGCAAATTAGCTGCTCCACCTGGCGGAGTAGTTCTCTTAGTTTTTTTCCCTCTCTCAAGTAGAGATTTACGCCCCACATAGTTTTTTGCATTATTTCTTTTAAAGAACCCCTTGTTCTTAAGATAGTACCGTTTACACTTAAGTTTGTTGGTTTGATCATGTTTCAATGATTTACTCTGAACTTGCAATTTTAGCTTGACTTCCGCTCTTCTTTTTTGCATTACTAAACGCTGATTTACTTTCTTTCGTTTTTCTCGAGAAAACATTTCAATTTTTCAAAAATGAGTGGAACTTTTTTACTGTATTTGTTATAGGTATACACAGAACGCCTTTGTACTTGCAAAAGGTACACGCAGACCTTTTTATGTTTGCAAAGGTACACACAGATCCTGTTGAATTTGCAAAGGTACACACAGATCCTGTTGAATTTGCAAAGGTACACACAGATCCTGTTGAATTTGCAAAGGTACACACAGATCCTGTTGAATTTGCAAAGGTACACACAGATCCTGTTGAATTTGCAAAGGTACACACAGATCCTGTTGAATTTGCAAGGGTACACACAGATCCTTATGTATTTGCAATGGCACACAGATTTCGTTAAATAAAATTGGAGTATATATATATAAAAATGAAAGAATAATGAGAACATACACTTTAAAAAGTAGGCTTAACGTGATTTTAAAAAATGAATAAGGAAATCGAAATTAAAACAAAATAAGAATGTGTTAACTAAAATTACTTAAAAATGAAAGCAATAATTAGTCTTGTGGTAGAATATTTACCTTAGGGCATCAAGATTCTCAAAATCTCAAGAAAGTGGCGTCAAAATAGAAAGTTAGGCCTTTTAAGAGTAAAACCAAAGTTTACCAAACTGAAAGACCATAGACATAAAAGACTGAAAGGCTAGCAGGAAATTTTGTGATCATGGCAGCACTGCTAGGCCTATAGGTTAGTAAAAAATATTGTATAGGTTTAGGGACGGCCAGCTTGTATTTCGTTCGTACGCCGTAGAACTTGATAACAAGTTGGCCGTATCTTTGGCACCAGCCCACTTGATCACGCAAGTTGCACGCGCTTGCGTGATCGAGTGGGCTGTGCTTTGGCCAAACCGTCAACCGTCAAATTTAAACTTTGGAGGATCGAAAAACTCAAGTAAGTTTCATGAACAATTTAGCAATAATTTGTAATTTCACATATCTTTTTTAAACTAAGGCATATATTTAACAACTCGTTATTAAATTATATGACCAAGTTTAAGAAATCGAGTGTGAGCAAACTAATCGACGTTAATTTATTAAGTATATTAAATTTATTGTTAACTGGCCTAGGCTTAGAAAAATGGAAGGTTTGAGAGGTGCCACATTTAACGGCAACGTCACGTTAAACGTGAACAATTACGGTCGAGGTGGACGCGGTGGGCGTCGCGGACGCGGCGGACGAAATCCGCGTTGGAGGAGTCAGGGGAAACCCTATGAAAGGGTGTGTTTTGAATGTCGGAAGCCGGGCCATATAGCTCGAGATTGCCCTAATATTAAAGGTAGATAAAAGATCATCAGGTTGTGCTAGTTAATCGGTTGTTTAGTAGTGGCCAATTTTTCAATAATTGTTTTCCATACAAAGATTTTATTTGTATAAAGAGGCATACCTAGAGTTAATAAGGAAGACCATCGTTTAGGTCAAATACGGTGATAGGACTAAAGTGATTTTAGGTCGAAAATGTAACTTGTACGACATTAAATCACAAGGAAAACTCCATAAATAGGTTATTATTAGAGTGCTTTATGAATGACCCCTTTCAGTATTTATTGGGGAGAAATATAATTTAGTGGTTATTACTAAAACTTGTTTAGGGTGGCCCTTGGGAAAAATATCATAGAATATTTTAGAATCAAAACCGCCCTTAGAATTTGCTATACTTCGTCCCTACCAGTGGCTACCACCCGATTTGGAACAGTGATTAAAGCAACGCACAAGTCACGTAATGCACCTTGTTCCCTTTCGCCGGAAGTTAGGCTTAGCTCGGGATTCATGGGGGTGAGTAAAGGGAAGAAATTCGTCTGTCGTCTGCTACATAAGCCAAAAATATGTACTGTAGCGGACGACAGACCAATTTCTTCCCGTTACTCACCCCCATGAATCCCGAGCTAAGCCTAACTTCCGGCGAAAGGGAATAAGGTGGATTCCCCTACAAGTTGAGTTTCCTTACGAACTCCAGTTTTGGCTTGGCGAAAGCAGAGACATTTGCAGGCTGGAATTATGCTGTTATAAATACCGCCAAGCAAAATCCGGTGTTCGAAAGGAAAGTCAACTTATAGGGAGCTAACAACTGGCTAGGGGAAGAGATAGTCAGACGTCACGCAGCCCCTCTCTGGTTGGCATTTTTGCGTGTAGAAATTAGAATACTGTTTCCAACCGTTAGGGGGGATGAAACTCCAGTAAGAGATGGAAGGGTGTGACGTTTCAGGGTCAGAACTGTTAGCTCCCTATAGGGGAACCACTTGACTTGTGTTTTGATGTAACTTTTAATTTATACTGAAAAGGATCCCTAAACAAATCTTATCTTCAATCTTTTATCACGGATAAAGAATGCGCGTGAGGTTGAAATTTGTTTTCACGCTATAGGATAGGCAACTCCCTATCTCGGACGACAGCTTATTCTGCATATACTCTGTTACAACATCGGTTGTCAGCACGCGCAAACCTAGGTCTCTATGCAACGTAGCTTTGTACGTGCAGACAAGAGCCAAAAAATTTTAGGAGATAGAACTAGGTTTGCGCGTGCTGACAACCGATGTTGTAACAGAGTATATGCAGAATAAGCTGTCGTCCGAGATAGGGAGTTGCCTATCCTATAGCGTGAAAACAAATTTACTCGCGCTCTTTTTTTGTCCATGCTTTTACTGTCATATTTATAATTTTGCCATTAAAATTTCTAATTTCCATTCTGGTGCGCTTTTCAAGACTAAAAAATCGTAAATTCCACCAGATTTCACTTTCTTAATGCACAGTGCGGCTCCAGTGGATCCCTACAAGGTGATTTTCCTTACCAACTCCAGTTTTGATTTGACAAAAGCAGGAGGGATTTGTGGGAGGGATTTCTCAGTGCACTTATAAATCTCGCATACTACCCTTCGTTAAGCTATACTCGCAGTTTAGGAGAGGGTCACTTCGTAGGGGATCCACTGAAACCGCGCTATGTCATAAAAGGAATATACCTGAAAAATGTTTGAATAACAAATTAGATAAACTGGAATCGCTATGGCCCACAATATAGGCCAGCTAAATTCATTAGAGAAAATTAATAATATTGATCCTTTTTACTTAAATTGTGTGAATAAAGGGCGTGAAGCGGAGAAAAAAGCCCCCGAGGGCGAAATTGAAAAAGCGCCAGAGGGCGAAAAGGCAAACGCGCCTGAGGGCGCGGATTTAAATGAAGTTGTGGTGGAAAAGATGGACACCCTTTCAGTGTAATTGTAAGTATTATTAAAAAATAACCTGTATTGAGTTGGTACACCGCAAAACTAAAATTACCTTCAATTAAGTTAAACATTAATTATTCTGAAACAGTGAAATTTCAAAATTTAAAGTAAGACTCAAGGAATATTTTGATTTAACCATGAAGGGCTTTCTATTGGTATAAACCCCAGAGTTCATAAATTATGTTCCATAAGTTTGTCACCAATTACTGAAAGCTTGTCATTAAGTGACCTAGGTCATAGATTCTAGATCCGAGTCCTGGTGAGGCGCTTTCAAAGGCTTAAAAATGCAGACTAATAAATAGGAAGATGAAAGTGGTGCAAAATTGACCGAGTGTACTTAGTTCTCGTTTGACGTTATCGAAGTAGCTCGATTTGTCTTTAGCATTACGAAGTATCTCATACTTATGGAGCATTTCTTATTAACTTATGGTATTATCAAAGGCTTATAGTTGAAAACCAAAAGTATACTTTTATCATAGTTCCCAGCCCTTGTCTATAGCACCATGTGAAATGAGAAGCAAACGACCCACCTCAACCAATAAATAAAATTTTTGTGGTCAAAGATTTACAATATATGTAAGCTATAAGTACTCAATGTTAGCGATCCAAACTATAACATCGTCCACTTTATTATGACACTTGCTACGGTTGCAAGGGAAACAAAAACACACGGTTTTGTAAGCGTTATGGCGGTTTTCTCATATTACACGATGCTAACTCAATTCAGGGAATGATACTTTTTGTTTTTCTATGAACTTTTGATATTATACAGGTCAACTGCTTTCTTGTGTTCCAACTTATAATACAATCCTATGGTTTTTAGGTAGCATCATCATTTAACGTCAAAAATTTATTAACCACTCATCATTATTCATTAAAATATATAAACCATTAATCATCCAAACATCTTTTAACATAATTATTTCTCTAACATTACTTGATTTTACATGATTTTACTAATTAAAAATTATTTTAAATTTACAAAATACCAATTATTTAAAATTTACAAAATACCAATTATTTAAATTTACAAAATACCAATTATTAAAATTTACAAAATACCAATTATTTAAAATTATTAACAATTATTCAAATTTATTAATAATTATTTAATTAAAAAAACTGTATTAGTATTTTATGTTTTAAATTCCACAAATAAAAATACTTCCAAAATAAAACGTGTTTTTAATAATTTTCAAAGCTGTAGAGCCAAACAATCCTGATGTTATAATTATTTTTTTAACACAGTAAATCATATCAGTACTTTTTCAAAACAGTAGACATAGGACAAAGGTTATATTGTATTATAAATAGCCAGTGGGATTGATTTTAGCTATATCGCAATTAGAGCTCGACATTTTCTATCCATTATCCACAAATCAGTGGATAACCAATTATTTATAAATAAAGTTGTGGATATAATACGATTTAACACGCAAGATCTGTGGATAATTTTCAATTATGGATTAAGATAAAGTGACGTTGACAATGGAGAGATAAAGTCGAGCTCTAATCGCTGTTTTATGCCTATTCAATTTTAATTCTTTAGCTCTGGCTTCATCAATTTTTATAATTATTCCACTAAATCACATGTTGTATATTAACACAAATCATTTATACTAACATAAATGGGTGATTAATGTAATTACTGTTATGAAAAATATCTATTAAATAATAATGAATTTCTTCATCAACTTACGTTAATCATTTCGTTCCTAACATAATTAATTTTTCTTAGAGTGATATAAGAAAATATCTGGGGGCAGCACAACTAGATGCTCCCATAGTCGAGGGCCTAAGTTGAAAGTTAGGGAAATAAACTGTATTTATCGTAAAGAGATAATTATTTTACAAAATTAGAAATTATAATTTTTAAAACGGAGTTATGGACAGCAAAAAATTTTCAAATTTAACTGTTACCTAATAATTGTCACTAAATAATAACTAAACCATCCCATGATTCAGTTTAAAAACTATTGTTTACACTAACGCAGAGCTTTCTCCATCAGAGACCAGATTAAGGTAGTCCAAACCTCTTTAACAACCATCAATAATTAAACCAAAAAAATTATTTATTTTTAATTTCATAAACACCTAATGATACTGTTGGAAAAGGCTGACAATTATACATTCTTTTCGTGGGAAGCGTTAGTACTGTAATTAAAAATCTAAAATGTGCATTATGCAAATGATTTATTTTAAATTTAATTTTAGTCACCGAGTTGATATTTATAAAGCCCTTTTTGCTCATGTCTATTTTAAACTTTAATCGCAGATTTCGCTTACCATTTCACAAGCATAATAAACACTACTGAAGGACGCAAATCTATGTGTGATCGGTAACGGTGAACAATATAGCAATTTGCCCAATTAATCGGTTTGAACTTCATTTGCACATTTCTACTCGTTAATTTGATATGTTGCGAGAAATTTGAATGGAATATAAGTAGTTATCTCTTTCAGTAGATAATTTTTGATGTTGATATTTAAGATTCATGGAGTTAAAAAAAATTATTAAGCTTTGATATCAACATCGGTTAATTTACGATATGGGCTTATGATGGTAGTCTGTTTATAAGATTAAATCGTTACTTTAAGTGTCACTAGACAGTATCTACCTCCAAAATCGAGACTTAGTAACTTTATAACCATCTCCTAGTCACAGGATATCCGAGGGTCAATTTCTTACATCATTGACATGTGATAATGATTATAGGAGGAAGGCTTGCTATAGCTGTCAACTTTTGGCAAGGCCTAATACCGTTTTGCTTGACTTTCGCCGTCAAATTCCTTTTAAAGCATAGATCATATAGTATCCACCCTTGATTTTCATTTCGCAACACACGTTGGATTCGTAAACCTCGACACGCACTACGATTAGAAGCATTAAAATGCAAACACAACAACACACTGAGCGTATACATTTTAGTAAATAACAATTCTCACTACAGCTGTTTTTGGGGCTGAAGGAGCGACCGCGGCGATAAAGAAAAAGCCTCCGGCGGAGTCCGGCCAGTAACTTAAAGGGGGTAGTTTCGAGGGAACGAAATTCAAATGCAAGGCGCGTTCCATCAACAAAAAACATTGAATTCGTTTTACGCAATTATAATATTAAAACTTTATACAATTAAGTAATATTTAAGAAAACTAAGCACTACTTTCAAAGTCTAAACTTTAAAAATTCGACGATACGAGAAGGCGAAGTAACGGGCAACGAGAGGTAAACATTTTTTTAAATGGCAAAATTAGCGGTAAGCCAAGGCTTAGCGCAATTTCACCGCCTTAAAAAAAGTGCCAAGTTTAGAAATAGATTGTGGGACAATAAAAAGGTGGAAAATTATGAAATTGGGCTTATATTAAAGCTTGAAACCTACTTTATATTATATTTAAAATCCATCCATGAGCAAATCCTCAAAATATATGAAAATGACAACGAAAAAGGACCCACTCTCAAATTTTTTTCCCCTTAAAAAAAATGGCGGCCACAAACGGGGTGAAAAAGGGGAAAAGAGCTATTAAAGCAGTCTTATCTGACTATCGATAGGCCATTTCAACCAAAAGGCATTAAGAATAAACAATCGGATTATTATGAGGCAACTATACGTAAAAAAAGGCCAATATTGGTTGCGCTGATATTTGCTAATAAAACAGTGTATCCATGCCAAAATATCGCAGATTGGGGTAGTTTTTGAAATTTAAAATTAAACATACTTAAAATTAATTTTTCTCAAAAACCTTAAAAATGGTCCTAGAAAAAGGTTTAAAGTTTAATTTAAGACCGTTCCCAAAACTAACCAACGTATAGTTTTCCTAAATCACGAATAACCGATTTGTTTTTTTCGAAAAATTTCCCATGTTATTTCTATGGGAAAAATTCCTGTTTTTCATCAAAAGGTGTGATTAATTTTATGGAAATGAAAACCACCCTTAGCAACTTTATTTTTCATAAAATAAACTAATTTATGAATCTCTTTGAAATTTTAACCACATATTTAGGGCCCGAATTGTAGTTCTGTGGAATTTTTTCGAATGAATTAATACAATACAAAAAAAACTACATCCAAACAAAAAACCCTCCTTATACATTAAAAGCAGTATGAAGTCTTATCTAAGAGAGCTACCGCTCTCTCAGAATTTAAAATATTTCCATTTAATATTCTGCAAAAAGGAAATGTTATCGTTTTGTAAGAGATCTTATCATTCTACTCGCTTTATATTAACTTTGATGTGCGTGTAGTGTTTCGATTCGGATACAATCTTCATTACTCGTTCTATATAAACTCTCACTTGTGTCATTACATAGAAATACGTTTATCTTAAATAATTAATTAAATATAAATGATATTAATTATTTTAATCGCCAGTAAATAACTTTAAAAATAGTTAAATCGTTTAAAATAAAGTTGTTCCTATTATCTTTCGAAACTTTGCTAATATTGACGTTTAAAGTGAAGGGTACCCCTCTTGCCCGCTTTCTTCAAATTTTGGGGTATATATACGATTCGTTTCCATTATAATAATAGATCAAAACGCATTCGCGTGAACCGATGGTGGAAGCCCTGCCATTGGGAGGCTAGACGTTTCTCGTAACCCTAGCCGATCGCCGCGTATATCTTGAAACCAAACGGTGACGAAGGAAAAGAAGCCGGAATGGACTGACTGGCGTCCATGTGGAATGGACCTGAAGATGGTGGTGCATAGAAGCTGGTGCAAGGTGAAATTGACGAAGATCAGAAGATGTTTGTGCTAGTGTCCATGTGGAGTGGACGAAAACCAAAGCTGGTGGTGTTGGAACTCAAGTAGAATAGCCAGAGGAGACAAACCCAAATTTCCGTGAACTGTCAAAGCAGTCCGGAAATTGGGAACACGTTTGCTCCGATACGCAAACTGCGAACGCGGTCACGTGGGGTCTGACAGACAGACAGACAGACACACACACACAGACACGGCCGGTGTAATACCTCTCCGTGACATACGTCACTCGGAGAGGTAAAAAATCATAAACACGATCCGTTAGTAGGTCACATTACTATATAATGATCACAGAAAAAGGTAGTTTTAGAAACCAACGAATACAACTGTATTGTTAAAAAATGCTCAAAACCCAACACAAACACTGCTATTTCCCAAAACAGCAGCCGCTATTTCTAAAACAGCAGTTTTTAAAAACTCCGCTGTTTTTTTGGAATCGTGGTTGCTATTTCGAGAACTGCTCTACAGAGAAATCCTCATATGAGGTACACCCGGATCGCCAACACCCTCTTCGCTTGCCACTGGATCGCCAACACCCTACTAACCTGCCACCGGATCGCCAAGACCCTCTACGCCATCCATCGGATCGCCAAGACCCTCTACGCCATCCATCGGATCGGCATCACCCTCTACGCCATCCATCGGATCGGTATCACCCTCTACGCCATCCATCGGATCGGTATCACCCTCTACGCCATCCATCGGATCGCCAGCACCCTTTTCGCCTGCCACCGGATCGCCAGCAACCTTTTCGCCTGCCACCGGATCGCCAGCAACCTTTTCGCCTGCCACCGGATCGCCAGCAACCTTTTCGCCTGCCACCGGATCGCCAGCAACCTTTTCGCCTGCCACCGGATCGCCAGCAACCTTTTCGCCTGCCACCGGATCGCCAGCAACCTTTTCGCCTGCCACCGGATCGCCAGCAACCTTTTCGCCTGCCACCGGATCGCCAGCACCCTTTTCGCCTGCCACCGGATCGCCAGCACCCTCTTATCCTGCCACCTGATCGCCTGTACCCTCTTATCCTGCCACCTGATCGCCAGTACCCTCTTATCCTGCCACCTGATCGCCAGTACCCTCTCCTCCTGCCACCGGATCGCCAACACCTTCTTTGCGAGCCACAGTATCGCCAACACCCTCTACGCCTGCCATCGGATCGCCAGCACCCTCTGCGCCTGCCATCGGATCGCCAGCACCCTCTTCTCCTGCCATCACAAGAGCGGATTTCATAATAGTGGTCCTCATAACAACAGTTCCCTAAATAGCAGTTCCCGAAATAGCGGTTCCCGAAATGGCAGTTTTCCCCATACAGCAATTACCGTTACAGCAGTTCTCTAAAGAGCGGGAAAATAGATATGCGAAAAACCATAGTTGTTAATTATGGTGTAAGCTTGCCCAGCTGGGTTATATGAACTCAAAAAGAACTAGGTTGATATTTTGGTTAGATTAAAGTTGATTATTTCAACTAAAAATTATTAGGTCAGGTTAGGTTAGGTTTTGATTCGTTTAGTTAGACTAAGGTTAGTAATATTTTGGAAATGGTGTAACAATGTTACACTTTTTCCAAAAACCTTAATGTTTTCAATCATCTACTTCTGAAATAAAATAACCCTTCTCGAATTATAATATGCCTTTTCCAAAACATTACTGTTTGCAATTATCTTCTTCCGAAATAAAATAACCTTTCTCGAATTATAATATGCCTTTTCAAAAATAATACTGTTTAGAAATATCTAATTCCGAAATAAAACAACCTCTCTCGAATTTAATTATGCCTTTTCCTAATTATTGTAAACTGATGCAGCCTGAAGAATAGTACAATATTTAAATGTACTTTTAAAAAAATCATAAACACGATCCGTTAGCAGGTCACATTACTAATTAAATAATCACAGAAAAAGGTAGTTTTTGAAAACCAACGAACCAACGAATACAAATGTGTTGTTAAAAAATGCTCAAAACTCAACACAAAAACTGCTATTTCCCAAAACAGCAGCCGTTTTTTCTAAAACAACAGTTTTTAAAACTCCGCTGTTTTTTTTGGAATCGTGGTTGCTATTTCGAGAACTGCTCTACAGAGAACTCCTCATATGAGGTACACCCGGATCGCCAACACCCTCTTCGCCTGCCACTGGATCGCCAACACCCTCTTCGCCTGCCACTGGATCGCCAACACCCTCTTCGCCTGCCACTGGATCGCCAACACCCTCTTCGCCTGCCACTGGATCGCCAACACCCTCTTCGCCTGCCACTGGATCGCCAACACCCTCTTCGCCTGCCACTGGATCGCCAACACCCTCTTCGCCTGCCACTGGATCGCCAACACCCTAATAACCTGCCATCGGATCGCCAACACCCTCTTAACCTGCCACCGGATCGCCAACACCCTCTTAACCTGCCACCGGATCGCCAACACCCTCTTCGCCTGCCACTGGATCGCCAACACCCTCTTCGCCTGCCACTGGATCGCCAACACCCTCTTCGCCTGCCACTGGATCGCCAACACCCTCTTCGCCTGCCACTGGATCGCCAACACCCTCTTCGCCTGCCACTGGATCGCCAACACCCTCTTCGCCTGCCACTGGATCGCCAACACCCTAATAACCTGCCATCGGATCGCCAACACCCTCTTAACCTGCCACCGGATCGCCAACACCCTCTTAACCTGCCACCGGATCGCCAACACCCTCTTCGCCTGCCACTGGATCGCCAACACCCTCTTCGCCTGCCACTGGATCGCCAACACCCTCTTCGCCTGCCACTGGATCGCCAACACCCTCTTCGCCTGCCACTGGATCGCCAACACCCTAATAACCTGCCATCGGATCGCCAACACCCTCTTAACCTGCCACCGGATCGCCAACACCCTCTTAACCTGCCACCGGATCGCCAAGACCCTCTTAACCTGCCACCGGATCGCCAAGACCCTCTACGCCATCCATCGGATCGCCATCACCCTCTACGCCATCCATCGGATCGCCATCACCCTCTACGCCATCCATCGGATCGCCATCACCCTCTACGCCATCCATCGGATCGCCATCACCCTCTACGCCATCCATCGGATCGGCATCACCCTCTACGCCATCCATCGGATCGGCATCACCCTCTTAGCCTGCCATCGGATCGCCAGCACCCTCTACGCCAGCCATCGGATCGCCAGCACCCTTTTCGCCTGCCACCGGATCGCCAGCACCCTCTTAGCCTGCCATCGGATCGCCAACACCCTCTTCGCCTGCCACTGGATCGCCAACACCCTCTTCGCCTGCCACTGGATCGCCAACACCCTAATAACCTGCCATCGGATCGCCAACACCCTCTTAACCTGCCACCGGATCGCCAACACCCTCTTAACCTGCCACCGGATCGCCAACACCCTCTTCGCCTGCCACTGGATCGCCAACACCCTCTTCGCCTGCCACTGGATCGCCAACACCCTCTTCGCCTGCCACTGGATCGCCAACACCCTCTTCGCCTGCCACTGGATCGCCAACACCCTAATAACCTGCCATCGGATCGCCAACACCCTCTTAACCTGCCACCGGATCGCCAACACCCTCTTAACCTGCCACCGGATCGCCAAGACCCTCTTAACCTGCCACCGGATCGCCAAGACCCTCTACGCCATCCATCGGATCGCCATCACCCTCTACGCCATCCATCGGATCGCCATCACCCTCTACGCCATCCATCGGATCGCCATCACCCTCTACGCCATCCATCGGATCGCCATCACCCTCTACGCCATCCATCGGATCGGCATCACCCTCTACGCCATCCATCGGATCGGCATCACCCTCTTAGCCTGCCATCGGATCGCCAGCACCCTCTACGCCAGCCATCGGATCGCCAGCACCCTCTTCGCCTGCCACCGGATCGCCAGCACCCT
>JAEQBA010000313.1:0-265234 GCA_019434445.1 Phalangium opilio | reverse complement strand
TATTTTCATAAAAAGCAAGGTTATTTCATAAAGATCAAAAACTATTTCATATAAAGCAAGGTTATGTTCATGAAAAGCAAGGTTATTTTCATAAAAAGCAAGGTTATTTTCATAAAAAGCAAGGTTACTTTCATAAAGCAAAGCTATTTTCATAAAAAGCAAGGCTATGTTCATCAAAGCAAGGTTACTTTCATAAAATATCAAAAGCTATTCTCTAAAGTACGATATTTTCATAAAATTAAGAGTTATTTTCATCAAAAGTAAGGTTGTTTTTATAAGTTTTACAAGAAGAAAGGTAGTTTCATCATAGGATGTTGTTTAGTTAAGGGCTTGCTCATCTCGTTTTTAAATGAAGTTAATGCTACGTTTGATAATTGAAATCTTTTCAAATTTCGATGGCCGATGTCCAAAGGGACGTATCAGCGTAACAATCTGGAGCTCTTCGTTAACAACATAATATTCTATTTTAAACTCTCACAATGTACAGTCATACACTTGTATTTGAGTGCGTAACTTAGCCGTTATATTGTTCATTTGAAAATAGAAGGCTATTCTAATTAGGGAAATTCTTTCGCTTATAATGAGACACCCTAATTATCGATTCTTCCGCAATACCTTCCATTCTGTTTACGATGTCATTGTTAAGATAGAAATTATTTATGCATGATTATGCTTCATTCATTCATAATACATCATTAAATTGTTATACAACTAGACAGGTATATTTCCAAAATTCTTCATAGTGATAATTCCGGTTTCATTGCTATATGATAATCTCATTAACTAAAGGACCCTGTACAGGGTGTTTCTGAATGGTTTGTGAAAAATTAAGGGGGATTTTCTTTGGACGATTTTGAGTCGAAAATGTTTTATGACATTTTGTCGTCCGGCCCACCGTTTTCAAGTTATCTTTGGATCAACGTTTTGTGTAGCCGGACTACGTAATTAAATTACACCATTGTCTTTCAGTTTCTTTATAAATTAATTTGAAAACGGTTTCTCTTAGGTCAAAATGTCAAAGAACATTTCCACTTCAAATCGTTCATAGAACATCCCTCCTAATAGATTAGACATAATGTTAATGCTAATGTTGAAAGGGGTGACGCGTCACTGCGTCAAGCACCAATACCAAAGGGAAATTGTGCACCCCGAGCTAGTTAGACTGCGTAGTCTTGTAGCCTCGGTGAAACCGAGAATCCGATTGGCTGAGACAGTAGAGAACTGGTGAGGTTCCGTAGAATGCATGTCGAAATGCTCGAGCCTCAGGTCCGCGAGGTAGTCACAGCTGCAGAGGATGTGGGAGGAGGTTTCTTCTCCCTCCCTGCAGAATCTGCAGAGTGGGTCATCAACGATGCCCAATAAATGCAGGTTCCTATTAAGCCGACAGTGTCCAGCAAGGAAACTGGTAACCAGCCTGATTTTGTTTTTGGTGAGGGCAAGCACTTTCTTTGCCCTAGTAGTGGATGGTCCCGGGACAAACTCCTTGGCTTGTCCCGGGATATACAAGGGGTTGATACATTGCACTCACATGATACAAGAAGACTACAGCGCAGGCGCCAAATAGCGAGATGGAGGGCGGAGTTTTACCCCCGTGTCTTTCCCTTGTAATCGACATCGAAATGCTCTATTTCGGACAGATCTTTTCAGAAACACCTTTATAGCTGGCCACCCGAGCTCCCTTATAGCTGTTTCCTCTAATTAGACTTATCTTTAGTTATCGAATTAATTTAGCATAATTTTATTGTTTGATTAAATATTAATATCTTATTGCCCCCGGGTGTTTTAAAGGACTAGAAACAGGGAAGTATTACAAAACACTAGATAGTCTTTGGGCCCACCCAAATGAAATATCTGCATGACGGATGTTCTTACTTTATTTACAGCTTTCACTTTCAATAAAATGACACTTAATTAGGTAGGAGTTAATTTTAAAACTAAAATTGGACGATCGAAATGGCTAGAGATTCGTCTCCGTTCCAATCCTGAGAATAACTCAACCAAACCACGTCTAATGAACATGCATAATTTCCCTAATGTTCCTGATATCAACCGCGTAGTTTGGTGATGAAGATGTCCTGAACATAAGTGTTTTTGCCGTAAACATTCTCCTAGTTAATTTTTGTCAAATTGCAAAAATAGAAAAACCATACTCTTATTTTAACTGAAAATGTATTCCGAGTGACGATGACGTCACGGAGAGGTATTACACTGGACGTGTCTGTGTGTCTGTCACCGCGTTAGCTGTTGACAAATCGGAGCAAACATGTTCGTGGAAAGCAATTACTGGCTACTACTCGTCTAGTCCCATCGTTAGGGTTAAGAAGTACATGGCGATGGGATACAGGGTTACGAGAATCGTCTAGCCTCCCAATTGCAGCGTTTTCCACCAAAGGTTCACGCAATTGAGGGTTTCCTTATCAATCGCCTTACATACCCTAAATTTTCAAAAATTGTTAAAGAGGCATACGCTTGAAACCAAAAGTCAACAATAGCTATGTTTAAAATGATAGTAGGAATTAAGTTTCTTAAAACGATTTAACTAGAATTAAGGAAAATTAATGATGATTAAAATAATCAATACCAACTATATTTATTTAATTATTTGAGAAAAATGTCTTTATTGCGTCTCAACTCGGAGAGGTTATTTTGGTTTCCCAGCTTGTTTTAATTTTAAATCTTTTTAACTGATATAAGAGATGCGTGCTTTTTAAAAAAAATCCGTGCAAGAGAGCGAGCTTTAAACGACACTCACAGGCGGCGCTAAATGATATCGCGTTCTAAATCACCTATCAGAAATCTCACTCGAGACTCGAGAGTCACTCCCTTGTTTTGTTTCCTTCTGAGTAATAAATTCCCGCGCTTTGTTCACGAATTATACTCTCGATAACTAAGACGATTCTCTAAAGGAAAGTCTATTATTTACTTGTATCATCATCGTATATATTTCTTTCATTTTCTTTAGTTGGGAAAACTTCATTTCAACATCCCCGTTTCATCCGCTTATAGAAAGGGAAATTTTACAAAAGATGGAGAATGTATACGCTATATCTTGTTTTACTAGTTTGCCTGAAAGCGAAAAGAAGATAGAAATTATGAGTTGGAGACAGCTCATCACTGAATGATTCGCCCTCATTGCTGAAAGAGGTTAAAGGGATAGTGGTATCGTAATTCGACTATCTTAACGTTTGCATAAAGTTAAGTAGTTGAAAATGTCAAACTTCCGCAGCAAATATTATTATTATTATTATTATTATTACTATTTCAAAAAGTAAAATGTGCAAACAGGCACCGTTTCACTGAATGATGACGTGTTATCGGTGTCGACTTCTGGTGGTAACCAGATCTATAGCTCGGGACTGAGTTAGATCTCAGAGGGTAAGACACGTTTCCATCTCGCTTTCGGCGCCTGCGCTTTATGCACTTTGGGCCCAAAGAGTGCCCAGAGACGGCTATGGGTCACCCCCTTGTATGTCCTGAAACTGAGGGTTGCCTACCACCATTTTTACCCATGCCTCTGTACCTCCATCAAGTCTCCCCAACAGACTCGTAGCTTTCGGGGGGTCGTACAATTTAGTCACCCTCCTTGTCATGAAAAAAAGCTAGTTCTTAAACAAAAAAACTGAAAACAGTTTTCAAAAATGACGCTACATGGCAGCTCTTGTCATATCCCTACTGAATCGCAAGGTACTCTGGGAGCCGTTCATCGCCGCTCATGGATGGCCCAGAAATATTTTTCTTCCAAACTTACATCATACCGCTTGCAATTACGTACTCGGTAAACATAGGAACGGTGTAGTTTTCTATAAGATTATTTAAATCACAAAAGATCCTTTTCAAAACATAGGATAATAGATAGCACCCCTCCATTATGGGAGTCGCCCTCTAGTGACATTTGTTTAAACTAAACCACAGCCAAGACTTGCTTTAATGCGCTTGCGGACCCAACCTTGAAAGACACTCACCAACTAAATACCACTTCTAAAACCGTCCCCTGGTGTTACTGATATGAACAGTTAAGTTTGGTAAATTTGTAGGCGAGTTGTGACTGTGTATAAAGAAAACGAATGTTCAAACAAGCCATCCATGAAAGATATTATTTTCCAAGAGCTTGCGGATCCAACCCTGAAAGACTCTCACCAACTAAATAACACTTCTAAAAGCGTCCCCTGGTGTTAGTGATATGAACAGTGAAGTTTGGTCAAATTTGTAGCCTAGTTGTGACGGTGCATTAAGAAAACGAATGTTCAAACAAGCCATCTATGAAAGATATTCTTTTCCAATATTATATTCGACAAAAAAATTTGATCTAAAAATTTATATATTCAAGTTATATGCTACTATCTCTTTAGAATCTTTAGGGCAGTGGGTATGTATACTTGTGGCCATAGTCTTTACGCTTCGGGTCAATCGAGGTCCGTTAATTCTGAACCGCTTTTATGAAATAAACACGAAAAATATCTCTTTAATTCCGGGAAGAGAAGACCCCTCGATACAATCATTTAGTTGATGGCTACAACTGCTTGCGATTCTTGAAAACCAGTATTATATTTTGTTTTTCGTATCCGGAAGATATTGCGCTAATGTTAAACGATATGACCAAAATAACTCTACATTCTCTCTTTTATTCGTTGATGCGGGCTCCGCCCAACAGATAATTATAGAGTATTTTCGTTATTTTGTAAAGAAACCTATTGTATTTTCAGGACAGAGATATGTAAATTGGGTACACCGATTTTGGCCATCTAAACGAAATAAAAATTTCGGACATCCGGTTCATTTTTATTTTAGCTCTGGCGCCATCTTGTAAATACAATGTGAAGAAATAATAAAAAAGAGAAAGTCGATGAAGGACTATCATAAAATACTTTTGCATTTAATTTATTTGATATCAAAATCGTTTTTACTATGAAATGTTTATGAAATATCTTCCATAAGTTTGACACTACCTGTACTTCGTACTGATAAAGACTTATTGAGAGCTAGTTCGAGAACGACAAGCGATTTGCAATAGATCTTCTTGTTAAGTCTGTACTAAGCCTAACACGTCTTGTGTCGTATGCCCTCAAACTTTGTCCCCCAGAAGCTTGGCTTACAAGAGTGCGTCACTCTCCAGACCGTGAAATAGGGGGTTTGGTATTGGGGAGCTAAATCTTTCGCCCAAGTTTCCACTCCCTCTCTTAATTCCCTCTGGTTTCAATATGATTAGTTTATGTTTTAAGAAGTGGTTTTAAATTTCAGAAATAGGCAAAAAAATGCATATTTTGTAAAAGTCATCATGAGCGCAAAAACTATAATTCCTAATGCCATTTTCAGTTGGCTAATAGCAATCTGCCACCATGGAGCAATATTACCATAAACAGTGATCCATTTAATGTAATTTTAAAGGAACTTATTTCTCAATCTAATAAGATTACTTCATAGAAAACGGCATAAGATAACCTTTTTTAAACATGACCTTTAAATCAACGCCCCTCTTCGCCACTATCTCCCTTTTTGGTGAATTGCAATTCTCTAAAAAGGTAGAATTTATCATGTTCGATGTTTTTTAAGGTGCCATACATCAACGTTATCTGACTCCATGCTGACTTTTAGAAAAGCACAGATTAGTTAATAACATCGAAGTTTATTGTCACGTCGTACTTGCTATTATCACATCGTTCATTAATAGCGCTGGCTTTGTTCAACATATTTTAAAATCATGATTCCTAGAGTTGTAGTATTTTTCGTTTTGTTGTCAGTTTTGATAAGTTTCGAACGAAGTGTTTGTTGCGATGGCTTATGGAACAATTTCATGACCTGGTTCGACCAGGCCTTCAACAACGCGTCCTTGGTTAAAAATGCTACTGACGACGACAACGCGACCATCAGGATGAATAGCAATGAAACATGGTCAAGTGTTATTTCGAGGCCGGCTCGAAATCCAGCTGAAGATTCTCTGGAAGCCTTGTTAGGTCCCATTGGCAACGCTAATAGACAATCTTCGAAGGAAGGCCACGAAGAAGATTGGACAACCTATTTCCAGTACATGCGTACCAAGGACAATGATACTTGCTTATCACGTTTCATTTGCGAGGTTGTGTCCAGGCCATGGAATTTTGGGGATTACGGATGGAAAGTTCAACGATTTTTCTTGTAAGTAGTTCGAGGTTTTCAATTATTTGGACGGGCTTTGTGCTATTCGCTCCTGATATTGTACAGAAATACTTAGGCAGTTAGAGTTACTAGGTATTCTAATTTAGAAAGAATTAGCTATATGTATTAGAGAAAGTACATAAAATTAGGGACCGTAGTTTCTTAATTTGCTAGAATTAAATGAAAGTGGAATTTTTTGAAGCTTCGCTGAGTTAAGTTTTCGGCGGTAGTTACGTAAATTTTTAGGTTTCAGACCAAAGTGTACATAAGGATATTAAAAGATGTGCTGGATCATCAAAAACCCCATGATAAATTTAACGAAAAACATTTTTTTGTTTGTTTCTGTAATATTGCGGAAGGGTGTGGGTTCTTATCTACAAGGCCCTACCGGACCTAATAGAATATCTATTTTTTGAAATAAAATCTTAGATACTTCGTTACTAGTTGACGAGTGGAGCAGGTTATTGAGTAATAGCTCGGACTGAAGTAACCGTGAAATGTTGCTAGTTCTTGTAATGTTAAGTTGATAAATTCTCGATTCTATGAAATCCTGTGCAAATTTAATCTGACACGTTTTGAGTTTCGGTATTGAAATGGCTTGTCCAAAGTAATTTTACAGTATTAAGAACGCTAATTTATAAATTAAAGGTTGTACCTCCCGGATACTTCGGACGAAGCAGGCACGTATTACAAGAAAATAGCGACACTTAGCGCCTTTACCTGGAACTGCGAATCCCAGTATCCAGTATGTGGTTTGAACCACACTGAAATTCATGCCCTGGGAACGGGACATATTTAGTCGAAAAATGTTTCCTTGACTCTCATTTTTATAAAGATTTCGTTTTATTCAATAAATAATTTAATAATTTCTGTAAATTCTAATAGTTTATTTTCTAAATTTCATATCTGCATTTGTTTTATTTATCAAATCATCTTCGTTTATGAGTTGTACTATAACCCTTTAATGCCTTAGTATGGGTCTGCCCTAGTGACTTATCGGCATTGTCCATGCCAGACGATAATCAAGAGACTGTTCCGCTCCCAAATGTGACTTTGTAGGTTCCACTTGTGTGTGACGTTAGTGTATGCTTCTAAAAACATGTGTTGCTGACGCAATACAATCATTTTTTTTTTCATTATTTTAAATGCAAAGTAAATTGAACAAGAGACTAGAGCTTGGGTAGAGGTCTCAAGTAAACTATATTTATTTTAAATTTTTACATGAGTAGAAATGATCTTAACGCTAACGAGTTTTAAGACGTACTAGGGGTGGTACTAGTAGTAGGAGATTGGCTTGAAGTTGCAACGGTTGATTCTGGTGCCTCGGTAGTTGTCTTGCTCTTTTTGCTATCATTCTTGTCTTTCTTAGTAAAGAAATTCTTCACTTTCCCAGCTGCTTTGGACATTCCCTCTTTCATTGAATTCCAGCCTGATTTCACTTTCTCTGAAAAGTAAGAAGTTTTCAAACGTCAGCATCAGGTCAAAATTGTTGACTAATTTGGAATTGCCTCCAGAACCTGTTAATACTTACTTTTCACATCGCTGAAGAAAGATTTTGTTTTATCCATTATTCCCGGTTTTTCGGTTGAATTCTTGGGATTTCCAAAAGTTGCACTTCCTTTTTCATTTTCGGCAAAACTCGAGTTCATTGATTCCATAAAGTTGTCTCTCGACCCTCTTGCTGAAGCGGTTGTGGCAATTTGTAAAGTTATGAAAGCCACCAAAAGCACACAGATTGAGAAAAACAATTGCTTATTCATCTGCAAGAAAGCATATTATATTCCGGCGCAACAGAACGAGAAGGTGATAAATGAAATTGTTATTGTGTGACGTCAACATGTCCCAAGCGTCATGTCGTTTAACATAGTGCGGGTTTAGTGAATCCCGAACAAGGTGCCTTTCCCCCTGAACTCCGAGTCTAGTCAGGCGAGGGCAAGTGGGCGGGATTTATAATTGCTCTCATAAATCCGTCCCACAAATGCCTTCTGCTTTCGCCAAGCCAAAACTGGAGTTAGTAAGGAGAGCCACCTAGTAGGGGATTCCCTGGACCCGCGCTATGCTTTAAATACTTGTACATGAAACTTTGATTGCGGACACAACACGGTTATCACTGGATATGTGACTCAGTAATTTACAGACGATAAATTACCTGTAATTTACTAATTACCACAGTAAAATACCTTATTTTTTCCTTTAGTCAATGTTTTTTTGTAAAAATAACCAATGCGTTTTAGGTTCACTCGGGCAGGATTAAAGAAAAAGATTAGGAATTGTTATTTAAAATTATGGAAGGCAAACCTTATTTGTTGGCGGTTACGCTGTCGTTGTAAATCTAGAGGAAAGATTGACAGTGAAGTACTGGCGTTTTTCTGTTTGAAAAGTATAACTGTATAAATATGTATGTTAACTTTATTTAAACAGTTGTATTTACCAGCGGTTGGGAAACGTGATCTTAACATATCGTTAGTCTGTTAAGAACATTCTAGAACCTAATATTTTAGCTTAATCGTTGGTTAACCTCTAATTACGAGTCTTTTCGTTGAATTTGAAAGTTATAAAAAAGGTTGGTTTCTTATGAAAAACATGATTTGGGTATCTCACCTAGTAATTATTGAACCAAATTCATTTTCATGATTAAATTCAGTTCAAAAGGTTTCTAATCGAGTTACAGGTAAAGGTAAAATTACCCAGAAATTTAGTCCTTCGACACAATAGGCCAAGCTGAATGAAATAATGTTGATGGATTTAATTTTTAAAATGAACCATAATTTTTAAGGACTCATGGTTATTTTGTTGAGGAAAGGATGTCCTGATTTGACCATTATCCACAGTGGGCAAGTGACCAGTACCCCCGATATATCAACGTAGATATGGGGTCCCCAAAGACCGACACGAACAAGAAATAAGTTACCTCCTCTAAGCCTAATCCTGACTAACATGAATTAAGGTCCACTGTCTTGGATTTGGTTTTAGAACAACTTTCTTCAAAGACTTGACACTGTTTACTTCTTTGTAATTAGAGATTTAGACATATCCTATCTTTCGTCAAATTGAAATGAATTCTTTTATTCATTTAATGATTAAACTATTTTACGAGGATCATTTGTAAAATAAATTTTTTCTCATTAATTTCAACATATAGTCTGTAATCAGCATTCCAAAAATTATTATATAATCTTCTCCACGAATAAGGGCAAAATGTACAGTTTATAAAAAAACTATTTTATCTACTGAGGTCTGGCATTTAGTTACAATGTAGAGGAATTCGTTCTGAAATAAACTCTTGTTACACGTGTGAACCTCAATCAAGGTTTCAATGTACAAGTTTTTTTGTCATGAACGTTTCGGTTTATGGGAAAAAGTTGGAAAGATTAGATACACCACCGATAACACCACAGCGACGTGTCTGTTAAACAAAGTTAGTGTTATTCATCTTCAAATGGGTTCTTTGACATTGGATGACTTTTGTAAATCTCCATTTTGGGTATGTTACGTGTTTATTACTTTACCACGAATCTGATTATTTTGATTGATGGCGTTTGAGTTTAATTATGAAGAATGTAATTATTTTTAATAGGACGCCAATTCGACTTGGTACACTGATGATCCGGACTTGACTCCGTGTTTTCAAAAGACCATTCTGATTTGGGTGCCATGCGCGATACTCTGGTTGTTCCTCCCATTGGAAATCGCGTTGGTCGCCAAGTCGAAGTGGCGAAGCGTCCGTTGTTCTCATCTTTCCATTACGAAAAGTGTAAGTCCATTTTGAGCGAGGATCATCGATGTACGGTACAAAATGCGCTGTACAGGATGACCTCCATCTCGGTACTGATTAATCCCCATCTTGGGAATTATTTTAAAGGCGAAAGTGCGAAAAAAATCCTAAAAAGGAGGTTCTAATATTGATTTGTGTTTTCAGCTCTTGGTTTTGATACTGTCGTCAATTAGCGTCTTAAAATTTGGTAAACAAATATACTACGACGATCTTCAAGTCGTTGACAATTTAGCGGTTGTCATTCAATTTGGAACTTACGTAAGACAATTAAAAAATCAATCCATAATGTCTTGATGAATTAAATTGAACTCGCGTGTTGCAGATCCTGGCATTATTCCTCATAATTTTTGGCAGAGGGAGTGGTCCAGTGTTGTTGTCCGGAATCCTGACAACGTTTTGGTTTGTCTTAACACTAACGCAAACTATCACACTCAGATCCATCATCATGAAATACTATTTTCATGTAAGAAAAGATTTATTTTACATTTTATAATGTTATTACGGCAAAATAAAAACGTGAAATATTTCAGAACGGCAAAGATGATTATTTCGAGTTGGTAATTCAGTCGGTGATATACCCTTTAGTAGTCGTTACCCTCGTATTGCATACACTGAGTGACATCTCAACGCACTACGATAAACATTCGTACACAATCGAAGTCAAAATGGTAATACTAAACACATTTTGTTGAAATTTAATATAAATTCGACACTGGAGCTTTTGCCTTCTTGCTTGGGGTTTTCAATTTAGATCTCAGTAAGGTTTTCGTGGAGCAAAGAAACTTAATTTATCTATTAAAGTTGTTTAACATAAAGATCATTTTTTTTAAACATAAAGAAATCAAAGGAAGCCGATGCATCGTTTTGTTCACGCTTGGTTCATTCATGGCTTTCCAGGTAAATCTGATCCCGTTTTGTGTATATTGCCCTTAGTTGAAGAAGTTATAACAGTGCAGCTCGTTGTATTTTGAACCAATTGTAGCATTCTGTGGAAAGGTTGGAAGAAAAATTTGGAGCCATCGGATGTGTACGACTTGAATGACGCGGAACGAGCGCTGACTGTCTCGCGCCTTTTCGAAAAATACTGGAAACCCCAAGATAAGACAAATAGTGTTAGCGATGAAATGGAAATGAAAAACGTTTCGGGAGATCGAAACAGTACGGAATGTTGCAGCAAGTCAATCACTTGGCCCTTGTTGAGGACAATCGGACCTTGTTTGATAGCTGGAGTGGTTTTACAAGTACTGTCTGATGTAGTGTCTATCGGTCCTGCACTTTTGACAGGGTGAACAATTTCACATTTTAAAACCATATATGAAACGTCGTAACATAAGTGATTATTTACGGGAAATCGAGTTCAAATAAAAAGAATGAGATTGTACAAGGTTTTCACATAAAGCGTGAAAATAAGTTCATTGTTTCTGCTTGTTAGATTTTTGCTCATACTGAAGCGTAGAGAAAGGTCCAATCACATGAGCAATAACATTTTCTTTTGCTGTTGGTCAGTTATGTTAAGCTGAATGTTTTCATTCCCTTGAATTTTCTTTAAAACTGATTCCAACAGAGGTTGAAATTACCAGTGCTTGACCATTTATGGTTTCAGATCTATTATTGATTACTCGACAAGCGAAGATCCTTTATGGAAGGGAATTTTCTACGCTAGTCTTTACGGTTTGGCCGGTCTTGCACAATCCTTGTTGCAAGAAGGCAGCGCCATTTTCCACACCAAACTAGGACTGAGACTCAAATCCGCCACCATGTACGTTCTCTACAAAAAAGTAAGTTACTGATATCGTGATAGTGGGACGCTAGTTCATAAACGAGAGTCGTCGAAGCAGACATTTCGATTGACGAGCAGCGATCGACGTGACCTGGCAATGGGCGAAATACTGAACACCATGTACGTCGACACGAACAGATTCCAAATTCTGTCGCCGCAACTGAGTCTCTTGTGGTCGGTCCCAGTACAAACGCTGCTGTGCTTCGCCTTCATGTATCAAGAATTGGGATATTCAGCCTTTGCTGGCATCGTACCTATTGTCGTTCTTCTTCCACTAAACTACCTCAGCACGAAGAAATACAAAGAATTGCAGGTAAATGTTATCCAACGAAAACACCACTAGACAGTAATGGGAACCATACGCAGAAATAATTTTTACCTACCCGCCAATGCCTTCTTTACAGAACCTTTAGTTACAAAGTTCGCCTGACGCGTTTTATTCAAGAAAATCTAAATGTGGAGTTCCAGTGAATGGTTTCTGTATTTTTCTCTTGTTTATAGATTGAGCTGATGAAGTTGAAGGACAAGAGAATGAAAATGATGAGCGAAATCTTGAACGGAATCCGCGTCTTGAAGTTGTACGCCTGGGAGAGATCATTCAACAGAATCGTTCTTGAAATCAGGAAGGAAGAAAATGCACTAATGAATAAACAAGGCCTCTTCCAAGGAATAAATACATTTATAACTAGTCTCATACCGGTTTTGGTACGAACGTTAAAAATTTACAAGAATTGGATTATTATTATCTATCATGGGGCACATAGACGTGTAGGGATTTCAGATCAGTATTAGTTTCTTCTCCAAGCGTTCTCACTCGACGCAAAAAGGATAATGTCCCTGAAATCTCTACACTTTCTCCTGGTTGAAGAAAGGCAAAAACGATTAAATAAGAACACTGTTGAAGTGGGTTTTAGTGTTGGCCGTCATCTATTTACTATTTAACTATTCCCCTTTTACCTCCATATTGGTTTTAAGTTCCTAATGATATTGTTTTCTAATTATTCAGTTTACTTCACCGTGTTTCGCCATGTACGTATTAATTGACGAAGATAACGTTCTGACCTCGAGGAAAGCTTTCGTGTCCTTTCAGTTGGTACGATTGTTATCGACGTCAATGCTTACTTTTCCGGATTTAATGAATACCCTAGTTTTGGTAAGAACGGTGTCAGGGAGGGTCAAAATATAAACCTACTATTTGCATCTCCTGCACTACTGGCCGTACTGTTGTTTAGCTACGCTTAACTACAGGTCCTGACTATTAGATTTGAAACATTTTAGCAATCTATATCTATATAAATCAAAGTTCTGACTGACTGACTGATAATAAACGCCCAGCCCAAACCGCTTGCCCTAGAAGACTGAAAATTTGTAGGAACGTTACTCATAAGTAGTAGGCGCGTTCTAAGAAAGATTTTTACAATCCGCTGCCATCTTAAAAAATGGCGCCCAGAAATGTAAAAAATCTTCTCTATGCAACGAAGTCCGCGCGTTTCAACCGATTTCGCAAAAACTTAGTACACTGGTTTCCTTTAACCTATAGACGGGCTGAATGGTCTTTTGGTTTCGATTTGTTGCCATCTTTTTAAATGGCGGCCAAAAACTTAAAACCCTTCTTTATGGAATAATGTTCGCATGAAAAGTAGTAAAAAATGTCCCGACGGGCTGACGGGCAACGCTGAGTGCCTTCGCTCCTAGGGTGCTACAAAATATTAGTCATTGGTAAAATCTACCCATTGTTTATATCATTTTGTTGGAAGTTCTTATTACACACACGCGAGCGACGCCGCGGGTAACAGCTTGTCAGACTATAATTTTTTATCCCACACCCTTTCGCTCGCTTGAACGAGACTTTTGTTTTTATATATATACTTTTGAAAATTTTTGAAATTATAGTTGGCATCATTAAATAAAGGCAACTAATTTCAAAGTTTTAAAACATGATTGGCACGTTGACCATCCCTTTAGTTAAATCAAAATAACGCAAATTCAGAAAGTTTTTCTTTACAGACACACGTCTCGGTACGAAGAATCGCAAACTTGTTGAGTCGTGGGGAAACCAAGCATTACGTGGAGAAGTTGCCTAGCTACGCCCAATTTGGTATGTCAATTAATCAGGGACTTGAAAAAACGAGTTGTTTCGCTTGTTATTTCTGGCAGCTATTCTCATAAAAGTAGATGAATTAAAGCTCAAAATTATTAAAGGAAAAGTTGAGGTAACATAGCATTATGCCTTAAAATAACGGCTTTTTTTACTAAATATAAAAGGAAAAATGTTAATAAAAAAGCTTGTTAGAATTCAACCAGTCCTGTAGGGGTGATAGGTTAGGTTTAGAAGACGCAAATAAACCAATGGCAGTTGGCGCAGTAGTCCTCGTTTTTAAGACTAATTAAATGCTAATTATTTTGTAATAAAAGATCATTTGTTTTATTTTAATATTTTAACTTTAATATTTAGAAAAGGGCCGTTCTTTTAAGCTATAATATTATGTTAAATGAACTTAAAGGCCTAAAGTCGCTTTTTTTTACAGATTTTATTGAACTAGCCTTTTGACCAATCTTTACATCAGTTTATTTCTATAAAAATTTCAGCAATTGAGATTAAGAAGGGAACGTTTCATTGGAATCTGGAAGAACCGGCAGCGGTGACTCTTCAGGACATCAATTTGAAAGTGTCCCATGGTTCCTTGGTGGCCGTGGTGGGTCCAGTGGGTTGTGGCAAGTCCTCGCTCCTGTCCGCCCTGTTGTCCGAGATTCAGAAGGTGAAGGGGGAGGTGAGGGTGGCCGGGAGAGTGGGATACGTAACTCAACAACCCTGGATCCAGAACACCTCTCTCAGAGAGAACATACTCTTCATCGACGACATGGACCGGGAAAGATACGACAAAGTGATACGAGCATGCGCCCTACAACCAGACCTCGACCAGCTACCCGCTGATGACGAAACGGAGATCGGAGAAAGAGTATGTATTATTGAATGGTTGTTATGCTTCCTGGCTTCTTATAGACGTTTAGAAATAAAGATCAAACGTGCGTGATAAAATTAACAATCGCCTACCGAAGGCATGCGCAAGGTACACTTTCATCACCGCAGATCGCCCATCCTCATAGATGGCTGCTTTCGTTAGTAATGTGTTTGTTTACTAATTTTAAATGATAGGGTATCAACTTGAGTGGTGGTCAGAAACAAAGAGTCAACGTGGCCAGAGCAATTTATCGCGATGACGATGTTTATCTCTTGGACGACCCTTTGGGCGCGGTTGACTCACACGTGGCCAAACATCTTTTCAACGAAGTCATCGGACCAAAAGGATTTCTTCGAAACAAAGTAAATAATGAAACTTTTATATTTTTATGAAAGTGCTAAGCGTCCATTAATGGGTGGTCGACATGTCGTTGCATTTAAATCCCGGTAGTAGTTGAATATGTCGACCCGGAAGGGAACAGTATCTTTACTGTGAAGTAAATTGCAGCTGAGAACCGGAAGGGAACAGCTGACACCTCGTGTATACATAATTATCTAAGCCGCATAGATTTTAATTTAAATCCATGCAACTTCGATAATAGCGACTCGTAAAGTTATCAAAATTCGAAAGCTACTTCTGTTTGGTACCTTGCTCGTTTGACAAATAGTAACTCAATCTCTTACAGACGAGAGTTTTGGTGACGCACAACTTGAGCTTCATTCGAGAAATGGACCAGATCTTCTTCATGAACAACGGACGAATCTTCGAGAGGGGAACCTATGACGAAATCATGAGTCGTCAGGGAATGGCCAGAGATTATTTCGGGCAACACATGAATGACATGAGCGATGAGAATAAAGAAGAGCCCTCGTGAGTAAATTTGCAGTTTACTTTCTACTGCCAGTACGTAGTAGAAAATGGAAAATAGAAGTTAAACATGTCCTGTACCTCCATTTGGCGTGTACAGTTTGTAGAGATCACCCTTATTTTAAATTTCTTGAATTATTTGAAGTTGAACACTCTAAACTAATTTATGAACTTTGGTAATACAATTTTTTAGTACGTTAAATATCAAAGCTGAGAGAGTTTATCCTTCGTCCCATGGAAAAGCCTCAAATGAATATGAGGCAAAACTCATGACTAAAGAGACGCTCAAAGAAGGAAACGTATGTACTCTTTAATATACGAGGGGATTTTGAACTTTTCTTGGCTTCTTGAGAACTAAAACTATCCATTCGCAATTTTATTGGGCATTTGTAGATATCCGTATCACACTACAAACAATATTTTAAAGCCTATGGTATAACATGGTGCGCGATCTTCGAAGCATTTATCACCAGTGCTATAGTCTTAAACTTCGTGTCAGTGTACTGGCTGTCTCTTTGGTGTGCGGACTCTAAGGAAGATTTTAAAACGAACCCAGACTTAAAAACAATCCGTATAGCGGTCTTAGTCATTCTTGGTCTAATCCAAGCCATTTTGGCATTCATCGCTATATTTTTGAACGTTTTTCGTAGTCTACGAGCGGCAAACTGTCTACATGAGAAAATGCTCAACAGTGTATCTCGTTCGCCCATGTCTTTCTTCGACACGACCCCCATTGGACGGATACTCAATCGTTTCTCCCAAGATATCGACGCTCTCGACCAGCAATTACCTTTAATGTTAAGACTAACCAATTCGGGATTGATATTTTTAGTAGTTTATCCGTTAGGAATTGCAATATTTTTACCATTATTTTTAATTCCCTGCATTGTTGTTGTCCTTGGATACCTTTTACTTCAGGTAGGAACTCGATTTCAGTCTTTGAAATATTCAACTGCTTAAAGTGCTTTGGCACTAATATAATTTATTGCAAAATTTAGTAGAAGACATTCACGTCTATCCCCACCGGCGTGTTGTCGCCCACTTCTGTGGGGAATTACTTCATAATGTCGCGTTTAAACTGAAGATTGTACAATGTCTTTGCAGCGTTTCTTGTTATCGAGCAATCGTCAATTCAAGAGGATAACAAGCTTGAGAAATTCGTTCTTGTTTTCGCACGTGGGAGGATCAGTGGCTGGCAGCACTGTCATCAGGGCTTGTGACGCCGGAGAGAACTTCGAAGGACACTTCCTCAAACTGATCGACGAATGCACTGCCGCTAACTACATGATGAACATGGCGCAAAGGTAATTTTCTTATTGCGTCATTAAAGCTTGGTTTCAATGGCGTTTTTTTCGTTTTGGAGCGACAGCTTTTTCTGCCTCAAAACAACATTTTTATCTTTGAGTTGAAAAGCGCTGTGGATGAAAAGCTACTCATTCCTCCAATTCAATAAAATGAAATTTCTTTCCAGATGGCTGACAGTACGCTACAACATCTTGGGCAATTGCTTAATGTTTTGCACAGCAGTTTTCATAATTTTGAGTAAAGGGTCTTTGACATCTGATTTTGTGGGATTGGTCTTGTCTAATGCTGATCGGGTAAGCGCTACCAATGAATCTTGAAGCTAGAAAATCAATATCTTTCCGCTTTTGATACTAGAGTGATAGTGAAACGTCGCTAATCTAATTGACAAATGATAATTTCCCCTGAAAGAATTTGTGCAGGCTTTTCTGTCACGTGGAACAGTTAATTATTTTCCACAAATTAAGAACTAATTTATTATTTTGATCTCACAGCTCTTGCAATATCTGAAACTTTTTATCGCTGCCACCACGGGTTTGGAATCAAATGTCGTCTCCATAGAAAGAGTTGACGAATACTGTCGTTTGAAGTCCGAGGCCGAGTGGGAGATACCAGAATGTCAACCACCAGCTGACTGGCCCCAACGAGGACAAATCATATTCCAGGACTACAGCACAAGATATCGAGAAGGATTGGATTTGGTCTTGAAGGATATTGATGTCAGAATCAAAGCTGGAGAGAAGGTGGGCGTGGTGGGGCGAACAGGCGCTGGAAAGTTCTCGCTGACGCTGGCGCTCTTCCGTCTAATCGAGGGGGTGCGCGGTCAGATCGTCATAGACGGAGTGGAGGTGGAGGGATTGGGTTTGTCCGATTTGAGATCGCGGCTGACCATCATCCCCCAAGAGCCCGTCCTCTTCTCGGGCACGCTCAGACTCAACCTGGATCCATTTGGTCAACAAGATGACCAGCGACTGTGGTCCGCCTTGGAACACTCGCACCTGAAGCCCTTCGTGGCCTCACTCAAGCAGGGACTGGATCATCCCGTGACCGAAGGAGGACAGAATCTGAGCGTCGGTCAGCGTCAGTTGATCTGCTTGGCCCGTGCCTTGTTGAGGAACACCAAGATCCTGATATTGGACGAAGCGACGGCCTCGGTCGACATGGACACCGACGATCTCATTCAAGAGACCGTCAAGAAGGAATTCGCCAACTCTACCATCATCACCATCGCGCACAGAATAAACACCATCTTAGACTACGACAAGTTAGTTTACCTTCCTGTTAAACCGGCTTACCAGTGTGATTGCCTAATTTGATGTCTTTGAACTTTTCGAAGGGTGATGGTTCTCGATCAGGGCCGAATTACTGAATTCGACTCTCCAGATGCTCTCTTGAAGAATGAACAATCAATGTTCTACGATTTGGCCAAAGATGCCAACATAATTTAGATCAACTTTAAATTTTGCAAATATGCCTTACCAGAGAGAATTTAGAAGAGGAGTGGAAGGCCCCCCCTTTGACTCTATTAAACGTGATGACGCCCAAACAAGATGTCGCGTTGAGCTTTTTGGGGTAGGCGAGTTTCCGGTCACATGTTCTAAAATGTCTCTGTTACAAACGCATCATACCAGAAATCGACCTGCCTAGATAACGTTTAGCAGACGACGTTGCGCTACATTCCAAACCACCCCTTCCAAATTCTCTCTAGCCTTACTTTTGATGTTCGTTACGAGTAGTAATAATTTATTTTATTACTAATAGAGCAACGTTACTTAGTGTTGTTTACTTAGAAAAAATAGGACGAACTTTTTGGCCTACTCGGTTCATAGATACTCCAGTTTGAACATTTCTCGTTGAGGAACATTGTTATGTTAACGAAAGTTTAAACAACCCTTACGTCATTTTGTTATAACGAAAAAAAACTGATAAAATTTATACACTTAGGTATATCACGTGAACGAGGAATTCAGTACATACCTCTATTATAATTCCAACAATAATTATTACCTTAACTCTTAATTTAATAGATTTTCCTTTTGTACATAAATTTCAGAATTAACTATTAATATTTTGTGGACAGCATTGATTTTGTTTACTTATCCTTTAAATTATCAATGGTAGCAGAAAACTATAATACTTCTCTTCGAGAGAAGTTTACTGCACAAAGCGGGTACTGTAATTGTAACATGATTCTTCCCAACATCAGAATTAACATTTCTAGCAAGGTTACTAAACCGAATCACATACGCGATAAATAGTTCCCCTACTCATCATTATTCTATTAGCGCTGCTTAATTATTTGCCAAGGTGCATGCGCTTGTGGATTTTTGTCCCACGTCAAGACAATCTAGGTTTGTGGGTTGATTGCTATTGATTTAGTACCAAACAGTTGTAGAATTCACCCTAGCACGGTGCGATGCTCATCTGAAGTTTGATGAGCAGGAGAGCAAAGAAAAAGGGTGAGTAGTAGAAGTTCTAAGCCTTATTTGTGTTTTAGAATTACTTTCTTCCAATCTATTTAACACTTAATTTAATTTAAGTTTAATTCAGTATTACCTTTTTGTCAATTGATTCTTTCAAAGACGATCTAAATAAAAACTTACGAGTGAACAGATCGCTTGACGAAAGACCAATTTTTTTTATTAGAACATATTTGAAGGGAGTAATAGCATAAGTAACATAATAACCATCGCTGTGATTCAATGGGCCACGATTTCAATGCATAGAGGGGTGTTGGATAGCCCCTATGCCTCAGCTAACCGACAGCGCCCTTTACTAACTATTACAATTAACCTCGGCAACTTTTGATGTAAAGGACATACCGGGTTAGACCGCGGAGGAAAACTCCTTTTACCAAGCGGGGAGAGAACTCGCAAACTCTACACAGAAGGGTTTGTACCCAGGTTTTTTAACCGGTACCACTTTTCGGGATCGAAACCGGAAGCCCCCTTGCTGCGAGGTGAAAGTACAAACCACTTTACCACTCCACTAACAGGAACTAGGGAACGGTGCATGTTTGTCCCTCACAAATAATTTCAAAAATATTATTAATTTAAACTTCATAGAACCCAAGCCCTATAAAATAATTTTCGACTTGCTTTATACTCCATTTAATGTTATGAATTAAAATAATTTAACGAATAAATAAATTTGTTACTTGATTAATATTTAAAATTAAAAAAAATTAGAAACAATTAAATGATTCTCGATTTGTCAATATTATTAAGCCCGTCTTGTCAAAAGGCAATGGGGAAAGGCGAAAGTGGAAGGCGTCTATGCGAGCGCCCCTGGTGGATAGTACTTTACAATATTGTCTATTGTAAGCGACTTCTCTGTGGTGATAGGCTTATGTTCTCTGTTAATACTTAAATTTCTCTTTTATCTTCTTTATTTCATATATCTCAGCGATAGCGTATTATCAGAGAAATTTTTATTATATACAGGGTGTTTCTGGAAAGTCTGGCACAAATTAACAGGCATGTTCCTTCGGTCAAAAGGAGTCCGAAAGGTCCTATGACGTTTTGGGGTAAAGCGCTCCGTTGCGACGTTATGGGCTCTCAAAAGTAGGCCGAAAAACAAGGAGATTTTGCAGAATTATAGCACTAGTATTGTGGTTTTGACCCAATTGTTTTCGATTGTTGAGCATAAGGTAATGATCGAAATAAGTTCAAACCTAGTGGAAGACCGTGAACGTGTTAAACGGCCAAAAGCGTTAATCCCTTAGTTTTTATTAGTGATTGTAATTAAAGGTAAGGAAAGTAGCTCAGATATCGGTTACTTGTTTGTTCAGATGTACGTCACAGGACCTTTCGGACTCCTTTTGACCCAAGGAACATGCCTGTTAATTTGTGCCAGACTTTCCAGAAACACCCTGTTTATAACATTAATGAATTATTATTTTAATCCGATATAGTTCATCTTAAAAATTAAACCTTGTAAAAAGGGTGAGATATAAGCGTTGAAAGCGAGAACATGGAATTATTTATTATTTTTGGAGTATCATACACTCGCTTATACCAA
The DNA here is from genome assembly GCA_019434445.1 of Phalangium opilio. NCBI lineage: Eukaryota > Metazoa > Arthropoda > Arachnida > Opiliones > Phalangiidae > Phalangium > Phalangium opilio. Next base: position 244,395 of record JAEQBA010000313.1, on the reverse strand, counting down.
ACATTTACCAAGGTCTGTAGTACAGAAGCTTTTACTTCCTAAACATAAGTGAGTGTTCATTCTAGAAAGTTGCAAACATTACCTACTGCTTTGAAAACGGAGAATTTGAAAAGCTGAATGAATTTTTAAAGTGAAGCATTAAATTTTGAGGCCTTGTGGGTATTTTGTCCTACTGAATTACCCATTATCCGCAGTAGGCAAGTGACCAGGGCCCCGATTAATGTAGATAAGGAGTCCCCAAAGTCTCATGTTACTTCCACCAGAAGTCAATTAAATTAGCCTAGGAAGTAAACAATTACAATAGCTGGTATAGCGTACATCTCTGCTGGGGTAAGAACTCCCTCTAACTCCATGGATAGGGGGTTAAATTTTTCCCCCTTTCCTAAAACTGTTAGAAATCTCGAGCTCCTCTCTAGGAAGTCTTTCTTGACGTGAGTGGGGCGTGACTTCTTCCGCCCATGAACGCTGGATCTCTAAAGGGTAGATTGTTTGCTTTATAAAAAAAATAAATAAAAAAGGAACGGCCACGGTTGTTAAATATTTTTTTTCAATTGGTTTATGAAGAGTCATAAAAAAACTGAATGACCTTGACTGTTCCAAAATTCACACCCCCCATCGATTCTCCTGATTCTATGCTAAAGAGGGCTTGGTTTTACAGTGGAAGGGGGGTTTTCCGGTCCCTTTAGAGATACAGCGTTCATTTTCAGCCAATAGTTTTTTCTCTCTCGATAGGGCAAATTTTGGCGTACGAATCTCACCTAAACCGGAGATCTGAGAAATATTATCGCGAGGTGGCGAATGTGTCGCCCTTCTTCAGTATTGCTACACAAGAGAGGGGAGTCCCAAACCCCGCTTTTGGTTACTTCCTAGGCTAATTTAATGGACTTCTGCTTCCACTGAATGCGGTACTATCTTCAATGTAGGTCCACTATCTTGGATTTTTTTAGAAGAGTTATGTATTCTTTATGGCCTTGATATGGTTTTCTTATTTGTAATTTGAGATTTAGACCTATCGTATCTTTTGTCAAGTTGAAATGAATTCTTTTAAAGATTAGACTATCTTAACAAGGTTAAATTGATAAATAAATTTTACTCATTAAGTTTAGCAAATATTGTCTGTAATGAGCTATGAATAGATTATCATATAATTTCCCTGCAAATAAGGACAAAATGTAGAACTCATAAAAGAACATATTTTTCGACTGGAGTCGGGCACTTCGATTTTCAGCTCAAATGTAGACGAATTCGTTGTGAAATCCAGTTGTGTTTTGCTAGTGAAACTCGGTCAAGGTCTTTTAACGTAAAGTTTTAGAATATCACAGTAACGGTATACTGAAAAGCGTTGAAGGATTAGTTAAACGCCCTATAACACCACAGCGACGTGTCTGTTAAACAAATTGCTCAAAGTTAGTGTTATTCACGGTTATTCATCTTCAAATGGGTTCCTTCATATTGGATGACTTTTGTAAATCTCCATTTTGGGTATGTTACGTGTTTATTACTTTACCAAGGATCCGATTATATTAATTATTGGCGTTTGAGTTTAATTATGAAGAATGCAATTAATTTTAATAGGACGCCAATTTAACATGGTACACGGATGATCCAGACTTCACTCCGTGTTTTCAGAAGACCATCTTGGTCTGGGTGCCATGCGCGATACTCTGGGTGTTCATCCCATTGGAAATCGCGTTGATCGCCAAGTCAGCACGGCCAAGCGTCCGTTGTTCTTATCTTTCCATTACGAAAACTGTAAGTCATTATTACTCTTCCTCTAGGGAATTATTTTAAAGATCCTAAAACTATGTACTGGTTTTGTTTTGTGTTTTCAGTTCTTGGTTTTGTTACTGGCAGCAATTAGCGTCTTGAAATTTGGTAAACAAATATACTACGGCGATTTTCAAGTCGTTGACAATTTGGCGGTCGTCCTCCAATTTGGAACTTACGTAAGAAAATTTAAAATAATCCTTATCAAACGTTTAGATGAATTAAAATGAACTCGCTTGTTGCAGATCCTGGCATTATTCCTCGTGATTTACGGCAGAGGGGGTGGTCCAGTGTTGTCCGGAATCCTGACAATGTTTTGGTTCGTCTTAACACTAACGCAAACTATCACACTGAGATCCACCATCACGAAATACTATTCACAAGTAAGCGAAGGATTTCTTTTCATTTTATAATAAAAGACGTTTTTAAAATAAAAACGTGGAATATTTCAGAACAACAAAGATGATTATTTCGAGTTGGTAATTCAATCGGTGATTTACCCATTAGTAGTTGTTACCCTCGTATTACACACATTGAGTGACGCCTCTCCACACTACGATAAACATATATACACAATCGAAGTAAAAACGGTAATACTAAACACATTTTGTTTTCTTTGTAATATAATTTCAACACTGGAGCTTTTGCCTTCTCGATTTAGCTCTCAGTAAGGTTTTAGTGTCATATACGTATCGCACCTTGAACTAAAAGTGGCGGATGTCTCGTGAATCCCCTTCGTGCTAATAAAAACCAAGGTGGGAAAATTGAAACTTTTCCGTCTTTAATATTCACGAAAGTGATAACTTTTCGGAAGGGTTAAACTGGCCGAAGACGGTAAAATTTTAACTTGACCACCTTGTTCTTTATTAGCACGAGGGGAATTCGCGAGACATCCGCCGATTTTGTTCATGGTTTAATGACACATAAATAATAGCCTATTTAGATGTCGCGTTCTCATCAATGAGATAGATAGAGTTCCAATTCAAATCGGCTTACCGCGATACACATTGTTTTTATCAAGCAAGTTTATCAAAACATGACAGCGCCACCTGTGAGCCTCTAGCGGAACTAATTACAACTTTTACTCGCTTATTTTCAATCAGAAACATCGTTATGATTTTTATTTCATCTATTTATTATATAAAAACGTCTTGGTTTGGACCAAGGCCGAAAAAACAAACGATATGTGTGAGGTTTATCAATTGACTGAAGTTTCAGATATTGAAATTTTTATCTAGTTATTTTTATCCACTCAATCCTTAATCAATATTTAATTCAATCAACTGATTTTACTGTTAATCGATCTAGTCCCTCTAAATTAAATGAAAAAATTACATATCTACGCTTTTTCAAGAACAATTACATTTTCCGAAAACATTTTATCATGAAATTAATTGTTCTTGAAAAAGCGTAGATATGTAATTTTTTCATTTAATTTAGAGGGACTAGATCGATTAACAGTAAAATCTGTTGATGGAATTAAATATTGATTAAGGATTGAGTGGATAAAAATAACTAGATAAAAATTTCAATATCTGAAACTTCAGTCAATTGATAAACCTCACACATATCGTTTGTTTTTTCGGCCTTGGTCCAAACCAAGACGTTTTTATATAATATCTGTCACTTCAGTCATAATGTAATTAAATTTTGAATAATTATGTTTGCTTTACCGTCATACATTTGCACTCTAAAATATAATGGTGCATTCAAACACCATATATGCTGTTTTTTCCAGTGCCAAAAAAGACATCATTTAGGGTGTACTTTAACCCCATTTCTATGATCAATTCACGCCATTTACTAATATTATTTGGAAGTATTAAGGAAATATTAGGCATTTAAGCACCATTTACAGTGGCTTTTAACATCTTTTTTTTTTTTTGAAAATCTGTTGAACTTCTAATATTACTTAGTTTAGTGGTTTTAAAAGTAGGGAAAAAGTACGCTACCTATGTCACATTATTAAACCAAGTGAAGTGAAATAATTGTTAAATATTTATTATAACCACTACACCACAGACACGTGGTAAGTCTAAGTTTTCCAAGAGATCTAGCCAATTCTTATGTCCAATCACGATGGTCAATACATGTATCTACCAGGGCTCGAACCTGGGACCTTCCGCGTGTGAAGCGGACGTGATAACCACCATACTACAGATACGTAATAACACTGAGTTTTCCAAGAGATCTAGCTAATTATTATGTCCAATCACGATGGTCAAAGCCGTACTTCTGTAATTAACTAAAATTAACATACTTAGACTTAATTGTTTTGACCAAACTGGCTGATAGCACACCCTGAATACTTAATTGTTAATTTAAGATAATTCCGAAAAGTATCTACGCTGTAGTTTTTAAGTTATCGGTGGGGAAAAATCATGAAAAACCCATGTTAATCCCCATAGGAAATTAGCAATAGCGGGTGAATATTACTTTAACGTTACAAAACGGTATCAAGTCATATCTACAAGGGCCTACCGGCCCTGTAGAATTAGATTAAAAAGGACTAGAGTGAGAGACTGAGTGACGTATGTCACGGAGAGGCTCTAATTTCGACGTGTCTGTGTGTCTGTGTGTCTGTCTGTCCGTTGTTACACCCACGTGACCGCGTTCGCAGTTTGCAAATCGGAGCAAACGTGTATTCAATTTCCAGACCGCATTTACAGTCCCGGAAATTGTATTCCACTTACAGGCTATTACTCCATTACCTGTCTAACAACTCTGTTCATTTGTCCACCCCACATGGACACCAGTCTGAACTTACTGGCTTCTAAACACCACCATCTTCTAGTCTTTCGCCCATTCCAAATGGACACCAGTCTGTACTTACTGGCTTCTAAACACCACCACCTTCTGGTCTTTGTTTTTTTCCATTCCACATGACACCAGTCTGTACACCTGGCTTCTAACACCACCATCTTCTGGTCTTTGTTTTTGTCCATCCCACATGGACACCAGTCTGTACACCTGGCTTCTAACACCACCATCTTCTGGTCTTTGTTTTTGTCCATCCCACATGGACACCAGTCTGTACACCTGGCTTCTAACACCACCATCTTCTGGTCTTTGTTTTTGTCCATCCCACATGGACACCAGTCTGTACACCTGGCTTCTAACACCACCATCATCCTTAAGGTTAAGACATACGCGGCGATCGGCTAGGGTTACGAGAAACGTCTAGCCTTCCAATGGAGGGGTCTTCCTCCAAGGTTCACGCAATTGCGATGTTCTTATCTACAGCTGCGATTCGAATCCTTTATATACTACCTATTTCAGTAACGCGAAACAACAGTCATATCCTTCAATTCAAACGTCAATATTAGTCAAGTCTCTCAAGGTTGTTTAATTATTCTTTTTTAAAACGATGTAACGCTCAATAAGGCTAACAACTAACGAAGAAAATATTAAATACTAATTATATTTATTTTAATATTTAAGATAATCTCTTTCCTCAATTCAAAATTAATACGGAAAGAGTTAAAAAGCAGTCTATTTTTTTGTCTGTGTGTGTCTGTCCGTTGTCACACTAGTGCGCCGAGTTAGCAGTTCGCTTTGTTTTGATGTGTTAAGAAATCCTACAGAACCTTAATTTTCACTTTTTACCTCTCCGAGTGACGTATGTCACGGAGAGGTTCTAATTTCGACGTGTCTGTGTGTCTGTCTGTGTGTGTGTCTGTCTGTGTGTCTGTCTGTGTGTCTGTCTGTCCGTTGTTACACCCACGTGACCGCGTTCGCAGTTTCCAAATCGGAGCAAACGTGTATTCAATTTCCAGACCGCATTTACAGTCCCGGAAATTGTATTCCACTTACAATCTATTACTCCATTGCCTGTCTAACAACTCTGTTCATTTGTCCACCCCACATGGACACCATTCTGAACTTACTGACTTCTAAACACCACCATCTTCTAGTCTTTGTCCATTCCACATGGACACCAGTCTGTACACCTGGCTTCTAACACCACCATCTTCTGGTCTTTGTTTTTGTCCATCCCACATGGACACCAGTCTGTACACCTGGCTTCTAACACCACCATCTCCTAGTCTTTGTTTTTGTCCATCCCACATGGACACCAGTCTGTACACCTGGCTTCTAACACCACCATCTTCTGGTCTTTGTTTTTGTCCATCCCACATGGACACCAGTCTGTACACCTGGCTTCTAACACCACCATCTCCTGGTCTTTGTTCATCCCACATGGACACCAGTCTGTACACCTGGCTTCTAACACCACCATCTTCTGGTCTTTGTTTTTGTCCATCCCACATGGACACCAGTCTGTACACCTGGCTTCTAACACCACCATCTTCTGGTCTTTGTTTTTGTCCATCCCACATGGACACCAGTCTGTACACCTGGCTTCTACTCCATCATCATCCTTAAGGTTAAGACATACGCGGCGATCGGCTAGGGTTACGAGAAACGTCTAGCCTTCCAATGGAGGGGTCTTCCTCCAAGGTTCACGCAATTGCGATGTTCTTATCTACAACTGCGATTCGAATCCTTTATATACTACCTATTTGAGCAAGGCGAAGCAACAGGAGGATGCTTCATTTCAAACTTCAATAATAGTCAAGTCTCTCAAGGTTGTTTAATTATTCTTTTTTAAAACGATGTAACGCTCAATAAGGCGAATAACTAACGAAGAAAATATTAAATATTAATTATATTCATTTTAATATTTAAGATGATCTTGTTTCTCAATTCAAAATTAATACGGAAAAGTTAAAAAGCAGTCTATTTTTTTGTCTTTGTGTGTCTGTCCGTTTTCACACTAGTGCGCCGCGTTAACAGTTCGCTTTGTTTTGATGTGTTAATATTCACTTTTTCCATAATATAAAGTGAATATGTGGAAATCTTTTTCGTAATTACGATGCATTTAGTACTTTTGTAGCTTTAATCCTCTGTTTCATTTTGATATCCCAAGAATTTTTTTTTATATTATTATTTGAAATGGATGTTTATATATTACTTAAGCTATACTACATCTGTTTATAGCATAATCCTTTCGTTATTGATAACGAGAAGAACGCTACTATGTCGGCCTAATGAACTTTTATTTGTCAATAGGCCTAGTGAACCAAAAAGTAAACGCTTGGGTTTGGTTTTCGTTTCTGTAATGCAGAGACATTAACGGTTCAGAGTGAGCCGAAAGTTAAATACACCTTTAAATAACCAGGCTTAGATTTTATAATTGAATAGAGCATCATGGTGAAAATCTAGGCCGCGTTCAGCAGAGCTCAGCGCTGTTAGAAGTTCATGTTTACACTGCAACCCTGTTATGAATCTGGTTTTGAACATAGAGGGTATACAGTTGAGGAGTGGAAAATTTGGGCCTCTACAAACACGTAAAAGTAATATCCCTCCAAAGTTTTATCTCTTTATTTCCCGTTTTTCCCCCATCGGATGATTTTAATGTGTACAAGTATATCCTTATTGGATGTAAAATGTCGTCTGATTTACAGTACATTCGCTATGCTTTGTATACCTCTTTAATATTTCATAAAATGAACTTCAGTATTTGTTCTTAAAAAATGAAACATTTCCATATCTGGGTAAATAAGTTTGTAAGTAGGCCTCCTCTTGACTCGGAGAGGTAATATTTTGGTTTTCCCAACTTGTTACCTCTCCGAGTGACGTATGTCACGGAGAGGTTCTGTAACGATCGTGTGTGTCTGTGTGTCTGTGTGTCTGTCTGTGTGTCTGTGTGTCTGTGTGTCTGTGTGTGTGTCTGTTGTTACACCCACGTGACCGCGTTCGCAGTTTCCAAATCGGAGCAAACGTGTTCGCCATTTCCGAACTGCTTTCACAGTCACGGAAATGGCTACTCTACTTGAGTTCTCACACCACCATCTTCTGGTCTTTGTCCATCCCACACGGACACCAGTCTGTACTTACTGGCTTCTAATCACCACCATCTTCTGGTCATTGTCCATCCCACATGGACACCAGTCTGTACACACTGGCTTCTAACACCACCATCTTCTGGTCTTTGTTTTTGCCCATCCCACATGGACACCAGTCTGTACTTACTGGCTTCTAACACCACCATCTTTAGGTCATTGTCCATCCCACATGGACACCAGTCTGCACACCTGGCTTCTACACCACCATCTTCTGGTCTTTGTTTTTGTCCATCCCACATGGACACCAGTCTGCACACCTGGCTTCTACACCACCATCTTCTGGTCTTGGTTTTTGTCCATCACACATGGACACCAGTCTGCACACCTGCCTTCTACTCCATCATCATCGTTGGGTTTAAGACATTCGCGGCGATCAGCTAGGGTTACGAGAAACGTCTAGCCTCCCTAGGGTGGGTTGTCCACGATAGGTTTTCGCAATTGCGGTTGTTCTTGCTTTTAACTGTAGTTCGACACCCTTATATACTACCTATTTGATTAAGGCGAAGCAACCGGCGTATGCTTCACTTCAAACGCCAATATTAGTCAAGTCTCTCAAGAATGTTTAATTGTTCTTTTTTAAAACGATGTAACGTTCAATAAGGCGAATAACTAACGAAGAAAATATTAAATATTAATTATATTTATTTTAATATTTAAGATAATCTTGTTTCTCAATTCAAAATTAATACGGAAAGAGTTAAAAAGCAGTCTATGTTTTTGTCTGTGTGTGTCCGTCCGTTGTTACAGTAGTGCGCTGCGCTAGAAGTTCGTTTTGTTTTGATGTGTAAATGAATCCTACAGAACCATAATATTCCCTTTATCCTTAATATAAAGTGAATATGTGGAAATATTTTTCGTAATTATGATGTATTTAGTACTTTTGTAGCTTTAAAGCTCTATTTCATTTTGATATTCCAAAGATTTTTTTAATATTATTATTTAAAATGGATGTTTATATAATACTTAAGCTATACTACATCTGTTTATAGCATAATCCTTTCTAAAGTGAATACAAGCACAACGCTACTAAGTTGGTCAAATGAAATTTTATTTGTCAATAGGCCTAGTGAACCAAATAGTAAACGCTTGGGTTTGGTTTTCGTTTCTGTAATGCAGAGACATTAACGGTTCAGAGTGAGCCGAAAGTTAAATACACTTTTAAATAATTAGGCTTAGATTATATAATCATGGTGGAAATCTGGGCCGCGTTCAGCAGAGCCCAGCGCTGTTAGCAGTGTCCTACATAACGGGATTTTGTTTTTGAATTTTGACGTCACGGTGCTAAGCGCTGAGCTAGCGCGGTCTTCAAAGAAAATAGGCGGCTCTTTGGATAACGTGACGTAAAACGCATAGTTCTCAGCTTGGCGAAAAAACCATGGAGGAATTAATACAAATAGCACTATGGGACTATAGCTATTTAATTGGCGTGAAACCAGTTGATCACGCGAGAATTTTAAAAGATATGTTAGTTTCTAATTTTAATTATAAAAGTTGTTATCTATCTCTATAAATATGTTATCATGCAATTTTTGTTAAGCCTTGGTACCTTGCACGCTTTATTGCGCTAGCGTCATTTATAAAACGCCGATGACCGGAGAAAAGCGATGACGGCAGAGCTCACCGGTAAACATTTCCAAAATCCGCTGTCTTTTTTGGTGAGCTCTGCTGAACGCAGCCCAGACCAGTGAAAGGTCTGATCGTAATCGGATAATAGCTTCGTGTTTTCATGCTTTTTATGGTACGCATTTACTTTCAGTGTGTGTAGCCACAAATAAGCTTTGGTGTTATGTAACGTTAACAGTCATGTTGTTAAACTAAGAAAATCGTTGAGGTGAAACGAGAGGATAGTGTTTACATGCCAACCCTGTTGTGAATATGGCTTTGAACATAGAGGGCATACAGTTGAGGAGTAGAAAATTGGGCCTTTACAAACACGTAAAGGTAATATCCCTCCAAAGTTTTATCTCTTCATTTCACGTTTTTCCCCCATCGGATGATTTTAATGTGTACAAGTTTATCATTATTGGATGTAAAATGTCGTCTGATTTACAGTATATTTGCTGTGCTTTGTATACTGCTTTAATATTTCATAGATTTTAACTTAAGAAACATTTCCATATCTGGGTAAATAAGTTTGTAAGTAGTCGTCTTGACTCGGAGAGGTAATATTTTGGTTTTCCCAACTTGTTCCATAATATAAAGTGAATATGTGGAAATCTTTTTCGTAATTACGATGCATTTAGTACTTTTGTAGCTTTAAAGCACTGTTTCATTTTGATATTCCAAGGATGTTTTTTAATATTATTATTCGAAATGGCTGTTTATATATTACTTAAGCTATACTACATCTGTATATAGAATAATCCTTGGTTTAGTTATTTCAAGAAGAAAGCTAAGGCCTGGATTCTGTCGGGTAAATCAAGGTTGATCCGCAAAAGGCTTAGTGAACCAAAGAGTAAATAATTGTGACCTGAGGTGGAGAAACCTTTGGGTTTTGATTATCGTGTCTGTATTGAAGGGACATTAACGGTTCAGAGTGAGCCGAAAGTTAAATACACGTTTAAATAATCAGATTTAGATTTTATAATAGAAGAAAGCATCATGGTAGCAATTAGATTAGTGAAAGGGCTAATCGTTATCGGGTTAGTGGTATGCATCAGAGAATAAAATTTAACATAGAACTTATATACTCTTTGTAAATAATGATATGAAACCTAGGATTAGCGGATGATTATATATTTTGACAATGTAGAGAAAACTATTCAATGGCTTAAACCTCGTTAGACAAAACAAAGCGAGAAAATGTTGCTCTAGTATTTCGATATTGAGTCTTATACTAGTCTTTTCCCCGACTCGGAGAGGTAATATTTTGGTTTTCCCAACTTGTTATTATTTAACTTGCTTATTTTATTTAACACGTTTAAAAAACTATTTTGACAGCAGACGGTAATAAAAAAAGTTCTTCAAGTGATTAATAGGTGGCGCCACCCGTATTTGATAAAGATTCATGCTCGACAAAAAGTGTATCGCGAATCGTCGATCTCGAGATCCCACGTTGTGACTCTAGGTTTATATATATATTCTATCTCATTGGTTCTCATATGCGAAACGAGGTTGGCATCAACCCTTTAGACGATAGTTATCACTTGCGAGATAACTCGCTTTAAAAGTTAGAGAATTGCCCCCATTAATGACTCCTATAAGATGTATATATGCCTGTTATGGCAACTTAATTTTTCTATTGTAATTTCTTAACAAAGAGATGATTATTTTCAAACATTAAGAAATCAAGGGAAGGTGATGCATCGTTTTGTTCACGTGTGGTTCATTCATGGCTTACCAGGTAAATCTGGTCCAGTTCTTGGGCTTTCATATATTGCCCTTGAGAAAGTTGTTATTAGTGCTGTGCGAGTACTCGGCTCATACTCGATAATGGATTTTGTGAGACTCGAAAAAGTTTCGAGTATTAAACCTAGGCTTGATAATTAGTCGAACTTGGTTTTGGAAGGCCAATAACTCTGTTGTAATAGAAACTTCTAGAAAGTCATTCTTATTCGCTAGCAGTTCTGATTAGGTAGTTTAGATCACAATGTCAATAATAGCTCCTAGCTGGTTCAATAGTGGGAGTGAAAGTAACAAAAAAATTAAAAAAAAACGTTTTTAGGTTTAAGGGTAAGGGCGTTGATAATAATTTTTTCGAAGTTCAGCTTCAGCTTAGTAATTTCCCTTGGGTCTTGGCTCGCAAAGAATAACAATGGCTAGCAGTGATTTGGGTGAGGAATTAGTTCAAATAGATACTGAAAATGACATTATTGAGGAGTTACTTTGTCAGATTAAAAAAGGATCAAAAATAATTCGGTATGGGAATTTTTTTAAGTAGTTGATGGTCAAGATTGCTCTAAAGGTCTATTCTGCAAGCATAAGAGAGAATTTTGATACTCGAGACTCGACTCGAATCCCAAAATTCAAGGCTCGCACAGTCGCAGTTATTACGGCGCTGCTAATAATATTTTAATTCTAACTTTCAAGTTTTTCTTTTAAATTTTCAACGAATTGTAGCGCCCTGTGGAAAGCTTGGAGGAAAAACCTGGAACCATCGGATGTATACGACTTGAATGAGTCGGAGCGAGCGCTGACTGTCTCGCGCCTTTTCGAAAAACATTGGAAGACCCAAGATAAGACAAATAGTGTTAGCGATGAAATGGAAATGAAAAGATTTTCAGAAGAACGCAACAAAACCAAATATCAAAGAAAGTCAATCACTTTGCCCTTGTTGAGAACAATCGGACCTTGCTTGATAGCTGGAGTGGTCTTACAAGTTCTCTCCGACGTAGTATCATTCGGCCCTGCCATCTTGACAGGGTAAACCTTTCACAATTTAACCATATATGAAACGTCATATCATAAGTTATTATCTTTGGGAAATCAAATTCAAAAAATAAGAACGAGATTGTACATGTGTTCACTAAAAGCGTGAAATTAAGTTCCTTTGTTGCTGTCGGTTAGTTTTTTTACCTCTCCGAGTGACGTATGTCACGGAGAGGTTCTGTAAAGATCGTGTGTGTCTGTGTGTTCGTGTGTCTGTGTGTGTGTCTGTTGTTACACCCACGTGACCGCGTTCGCAGTTTCCAAATCGGAGCAAACGTGTTCGCCATTTCCGAACTGGTCTTTGTCCATCCCACACGGACACCAGTCTGTTCTTACTGGCTTCTAATCACCACCATCTTTTGGTCTTCGTCCATCCCACATGGACACCAGTCGGTACATACTGGCTTCTAATCACCACCATCTTCTGGTCTTCGTCCATTCCACTTGGACACCAGTCTGTACATACTGGCTTCTAATCACCACCATCTTCTGGTCTTTGCCCATCCGACTTGGACACCAGTCTGTACATACTGGCTTCTAAACACCACCATCTACTGAGCTTCCGTCTATTCCACATAGACACCAATCTGTCTCATTGGCTTCTAACTCCATCGTCATCGTTCGGTTTAAGACATTCGCGGCGATCAGCTAGGGTTACGAGAATCGTCTAGCCTCCCTAGGGTGGGTTGTCCACCAAAAGTTTTCGCAATTGCGGTTGTTCTTGCTTTTAACTGTAGTTCGACACCCTTATATACTACCTATTTGAGTAAGGCGAAGCAACCGGCGTATGCTTCATTTCAAACGCCAATATTAGTCAAGTCTCTCAAGAATGTTTAATTGTTCTTTATCAAAACGATGTAACGCTCAATAAGGCAAACAAATGACGAAGAAAATATTTAATATTAACAGGGATAGATAGACTTTTAAAAAAGTCTATCTATCCCTGATATTAATTATATTTTTTTTTATATTTAAGATAATCTTGTTTCTCAACTCAAAATTAATACGGAAAGAGTTAAAAAGCAGTCTATGTTTTTGTCTGTGTGTGTCCGTCCATTGTTACACTAGTGCGTCGCGTTAGCAGTTAGCCTTGTGTTGATGTGTTAAGAAATCTTACAGAACCTTAATATTCCCTTTTTTCATAATATAAAGTGAATATTTGGAAGTATTTTTCGTAATTACGATGCCTTTATTAGTTTTGTAACTTGAAAGCTCTGTTTAATTTTGATATTCCAAGGACATTTTTTAATATTATTATTTGAAATGGCTGATTACTTAAGCTATACTACATCTGTGTATAGAATAATCCTTGCTTTAGTTATATCAAGAAGAACGCTAAGGCTTACACTCTGTCGATTAAATAATCAGGTGAAGATATTATAATAGAAGAAAAGATCATGGTGGCAATTAGACCAGTGAAAGGGCTAATGGTAAACGGGTCGTAGCTACGGAGTTTTCATTCTTTTTATGGTGCGCAAGACTTTCAGTGCGTCTAGCCACAAATCAGCTTTGGTGTTATTAAACCTTAACACGCATGTTGGCAAACTAAGAACATTGTTGAGGTGAGACAAGGCGATAGTGTTTACACTGCAAACCAGTTGTGAATGTAGCTACAACGGGTAAACAGCTGAAGCGTAGACAATTGGGCCTTTACAAACACATAAAGGTTATATCTCTCCAGAATTTATTTCCTGTTTTTTTCCCCATTGACTGATTTCCATGTGTCCAAGATTTATCCTTATTTGATGTAAAATGTCGTCTACTTTACTGTGTATTCCCAATGCTTGGAATACTGCTTCAATAATTCGTAAATTTTTACTTCAAAAAAGGAGAAATAATTCCATAACTAGGTAAATAAGTTTGTAGTAGTAGAGCTCTTGACTCGGAGAGGTAATATTTTGGTTTTTCCAACTTGTATTCATACTAAAGCGTAGAGAAAGGTCCAAGCACAAACAATAGACCATTTTGATATAACTAAGGGGAACGGCTAAGCTTTTTTGTGCCTGCGCTGTAGTGTTTTGTATCATGAGAGTTCGCAGAGACGGAAATGTATCAACCCCTTTGTGTGTCCCAATACTGAGGGTTGCCTACCCCCTTTTTTACATCGAAAAGGTCTATAACATTTTCTGTTGCTGTTGGTCAGCTGTCTGAATGTTTTCATTCCTCTGATTGTTATATAAAACTGATTCTAACAGAAGTTGAAATTGCAAGTGGTTTGCGACGCTGCAACGAATTAAGTAAACATTTGAACCGAGTTGACCAGTTTACTCACTTCTGTTTTCAGTTCCATTATTGATGACTCAATGAGTGAAGATCCTTTGTGGAAAGGGATTTTCTACGCTTGCCTTTACGGTTTTGCTGGTATTACGCAATCTTTGTTGCAAGAAGGAAGCGCAATTTTCCACACCAAACTAGGACTGAGACTCAAATCCGCCACCATGCATGTTCTGTACAAAAAGGTAAGTTATAGGGTTATCGTGACAGTGGAACGTTAGTTCATTAATGACATTCGTCGAAGCAGACATTTCGCTTGACGAGCAGCGATCGAAGTGACCTTACAATGGGCGAAATACTGAACACGATATACGTTGACACCACCAGATTCCAAATTTTGTCGCCGCAACTGGGCCTCTTGTGGTCTGTCCCGGTACAAACAGTACTGTGCTTCGCCTTTATGTATCAAGAACTGGGCTATTCAGCCTTTGCCGGCATCCTACCTATTGTCGTTCTTCTTCCACTAAACTATCTCAGCACCAAGAAATACAAAGAATTGCAGGTAAATGTTATCCAACTGAAGCGCCTCTAGACGGTAATCGGAACCATACGCTTAAATTAATAACAATCTCCAGTTGAACGCATCAGTGTAATGTTAACACCGATTTATTACAAGCCTTTCAAAAAGTTCGAATAGACCATTCCATTATCGACATGGATGAAGAGGACTTTACAGGGCGTATAGTGTTGCGTCAAGAAGCACCGCCCGAGGCAGTCCGAGTTGGCTAGCCTCCCGCATGTAGTGAACTCTGGCTCCACCTGGCGTTGTCTCTTGGCGAGTTGGAAGTGACCCTTCCGCCCCTGCGCGTTGGTTTCTCTATTCGGAAAAAAATGTTGTCGGGGGAAAAAGGAAAGATAAAAGACATTCTCCAATCCTGCGTCTGTTCACTCCTCCTTGGTGGAAAGTTATTTATAAAATCACCTCTTACATTCAGAGCCAGTTAAAAACCAAGATGCCTCAAAATATTGTTGAGCACTTTACGAGCACTCGAACAAATAAACTCTTCCGATCTAGGCTCGAACTTGTTCTAGATCGTTCCACACTACCTGACTACCATTATAGATGACAGTTCGCCTGATACGCTTTATAGGGGCGAATATAAATGTGGAGTTTCTGCCAATGGTTACTTTAACTATCTCTTTTATTAGATTGAACTGATGAAGCTGAAGGATAACAGAATTAAAATGATGAGCGAAATCTTGAACGGAATCCGAGTCTTGAAGTTGTACGCCTGGGAGAGATCATTCCAGAGAATCGTTCTTGAAATCAGGAATAAGGAAATTGCACTCATGAAGAAACAAGCCCTCTTCCAAGGAATAAACATGTTTATATCTGCTCTCATACCGGTTTTGGTACGAAAGTAAAACTTTTTCAAGAAGTGGACTATTATTATCGATCATATAGGCACATGGAGCAAGGTGTAGAGATTTCAGCCCCGTACACCTATTAGTTTCTTCTCCAACTTTCTCACTCGACTCAAAAAGGCAGATGTCTCTGAAATATTTACACTTTCGCCAGGCTCTACGATAATACCAAATTTAAAAACACGGTTTTAAGTTGGTTTTACTGTGGGTGTTGTTAATCTTTAGGGCTTACACACTCCTTTAGCTCACTATTGATTTGAAGTTCTTACAGGTATTTTTCTTAATTTTCAGATTACTTACCCGTGTTTCGCCGTGTACGTATTAATTGACGACGATAACGTTCTCACCTCGAGGAAAGCTTTCGTCTCCTTTCAGTTGGTGCGATTATTAGCAACATCAATGCTTACGTTTCCAGAATTAATAAATATCCTAGTTTTGGTAAGAACGGTGTCAGGGAGGGTCAAAAGATATCTCTTGAATTTGCATCATCTAATATTAACTGAATGGTTTCCGATGATCGAAGACTTGAAGTTTCTTGATTTTTGAAATTTTTAAACAATTTGGTGTTTTTTGCTATGTAATTTTGATAATTAACCAAAGATAACGCTGCAGAGAATGTGTTGAGCCTAAGACCATTCCCAACTAAGATATAGGCCCTATAGGTTTTTGAAAACTAATCGTACAAGTTTGTTACCTTGACCTTCCCTCTAGTTAAAACATCTCAAAATGACGCAAGTCCACTAATTAATTCTTTACAGACACACGTCTCGGTAAGAAGAATTGCAAACTTGTTGAGTCGTGGGGAAACCAAACATTACGTGGAGCAGAAGGCTAGCGACGAGCAATATGGTATGTCAATTAATTAGGGACTTTCCGGCAGCTATTCCTACATAAGCTGATGAATTTAAGCTCAATATTAGTTGTGATTAAAAGATAAGAGCGCGAACTTGAGCGCGTAGAAAGAGATAACTGGAGGAACTTCTTGAGAACTTAAAGCACAAGTCCGGGACATTGGTAATAACAAAAACTATCCTCGTATAATTATCAGATTTATTCTCATAGAAGCTTTATCCCAATTGTCAAAAGGAATTCAGACTTAGCACAATAATTAGTTTTAGAAGTAAACCCCGAAAAGAATTAACTATCTCCTTAAAAATCGTATTTGTAAAATAAGCCAATCAATATGTCGTTCTTAAATAGGAAAGCCAGAAGGCGCTTTTAGATGGTTTCCAGATATTTTTCAAGTCACAATTGGTATATTTTGACCAATGTTAACATCAGTTTATTTCTATGGAAATTTCAGCAATAGAGATTACGAAGGGAACGTTTTATTGGAACCTGGATGATCCGGCAGCGGCGTCTCTTCAGAACATCAATTTGAAAGTGTCCCGCGGTTCTTTGGTGGCCGTGGTGGGTCCGGTGGGTTGTGGCAAGTCTTCCCTCTTGTCTGCTCTGGTGTCTGAGATGCAGAAGGCGGAGGGAGAGGTGAGACTGGCCGGGAGAGTTGGATACGTCACTCAACAACCTTGGATCCAGAACGCCTCACTCAGACAGAACATACTCTTCGTCGATGAAATGGACCGGGAAAGATACAACAAAGTCATATGCGCATGCGCCCTACAACCAGATTTCGACCAACTACCCGCTAACGACGAAACGGAGATCGGAGACAAAGTATGTAATATTGAAACCAAACCACTGAATTATGAACAAAAATTTCATTTTCGCCAAAGTGACTTCGGGGTAAAAAAAGAAATGAAGACATTGATTGTAAAAAATTCATTAAAATTTTCTTGGTCCATAATCACAACCTATTTAGTAACCTAGGAAGTTTTTAGGAAAATAATTACTCATTTTAGAACTTTGACACTTTGCACGATAATTTAGAACCATTCAATATACCTCTCACTAAAATTTCAAGAAATTTAAACCAGTGAAACCGAAGAAAATTTATTTCCATTATTTGAAGACAAAGTCCTTTAATTATAGCTATTTTCCGTTTTAATATTTTTACAATAACTATGAAAGGGAAACTTTTGAAACTTTGCACAAAAAGAAAAACTCTAGTGGTGTTTCCATCCAGTGCGACTTAACTTGATTACACTATTAAGTCCTTGGATGCACTAAAAATCATGAGAGGTGTCGCGTTTCCAGGATTAACATAGGACAGTGGATGTTATCGAACATATGCCCAATGAATATAAGGTCTGTTTCAAGAAGTTGTGGAAATAGCTGAAAAAATAACGCTCTGCACTCGAAAACCCTGGCGTAGCGACGTTCAATTTATTGTTCCATGGATGACTGCTTTCGTTAGTAATGAGTTTGTATACTAATTTTACGTGACAGGGTATCAACTTGAGTGGTGGTCAAAAGCAAAGGGTCAACGTGGCCAGAGCGATTTATCGCGACGACGATGTTTATCTCTTTGATGACCCTTTGGGGGCGGTTGACTCGCACGTGGCCAAACATCTCTTCAACGAAGTCATCGGACCAAGGGGATTTCTTCGAATGAAAGTAAAAAACGCTATACTCTTATAATTTTTTATGAAAGCGCTAAGCGTTCATTAATGAGTGGTCGACATGTTGTTTCGACTAAATCTCGATAGTAATTGAATTTGGTGTCCCGGAAAGTAATCAGTGTCTTCGCTCTGAAATAAATTTCAGCTGGCATCTCGTATACGCATATTTATCTAAACCGCATAAGTTTTGAATTAAATTCGTGCAACTTTAATAATAGCGACTCAAAATATATTGATGCTGTAAGTGACTAGCTAAGGCAAATAAACCATTTTGAGTCGCTCGCTTTTTAATTTGGTTCTGATTGTTAGTTCCTAATTACTCGCTCGACAATTACATTTCAAATTTGTTGTAGACGAGAGTTTTGGTGACACACAACTTGAGTTTCGTCCGAGAAGTGGACGAGATCTTCTTCATGAACGACGGACGAATCATCGAGAGGGGAACCTATGACGAAATCATGAGTCGTCAGGGAATTGCCAAAGATTATTTCGGGCAACACATGAGTGACATGAGCGAAGAGAATAAAGAAGAACCTTCGTGAGTAAATGTTTGAGCTACAGTATATCTTCATTTTCTACAGCCAGTACATCGCAGTAAAGCGAAAAAGCTTCAAATCATTGAAATTAGCCATGTAGTGTACAAATAACCTAGATAATTATTTAGTTCACAGCCGCCATGTGGCCTGTACTGTTTGTAGAGATAGACCATATTTTAAATTTCTAGAATTGATTCTTTCAAGTTGATCATGCTTAATTGCTTATTTATGAATTTTTGTAGTGCGTTAAATATCGAAGTTGAGAGACTTCATAATGCATCCCAAGGAAAAGTCGTGGATGAAGATGAGGCAAAACTCACGACTAAAGAGACGCTCAAAGAAGGAAACGTATGTACTCTTTAATATAAGAGGGGCGTTTGGACTTTTCTTTACTTGTTGGGAAGTAAAACTCTCAACACGCCTTTTTCTTCGTAATAATGTTATGGCACATTTGCAGATATCCGTATCACACTACAAACAATATTTTAAAGCCTGTGGGATAACTTGGTGCGCGATAGTTTCAGTAACAGCTACCATTGGTATAGTCTTTAATTTCGTGTCAGTGTATTGGCTGTCTCTGTGGTGTGCGGACTCCAAGGAAGATTTTAAAGCAAACCCAGACCTAAAAGCAACCCGTATAGCGGTCTTAGTCGTTCTGAGTCTAAGCCAAGCCATTTTGGTATTTCTGAACGTAATCATCAGCGTCTTTTGTGGTTTACGAGCGGCAAAGTGTCTACATGGGAAAATGCTCGACAGTGTATCTCGTTCTCCAATGTCCTTTTTCGACACGACCCCTGTTGGAAGGATACTCAATCGTTTCTCCCAAGATATTGACGTTCTCGACCAGCAATTACCTGGAACTTTAATACTAACCACTTGGGGATTGATATTTTTGGTAGTTTACCCGTTAGGAATTGCAATATATTTACCATTATTCCTAATCCCCTGCATTGTTGTTGTCGTTGGATACCTTTTACTTCAGGTAGGAACTTTATTTCAGTCTCCTGTCATAAGTAATTATTCAGTATCACTCTCAATTGTTAGTTATCGTGGTTAAACACAGAATTCTTATCGAGTGAGGGATTGCCTTTTTTGACCTTTGATTATCTATTAGCTGGTTGAGGGTCAGAAATCGGAGAGCTTCAACTGAAGCTATTGAAAAATATAATGACAATAAACATTAATAATGGTCAAGATTATTATGGAAATTTCCTAAAGTTAACAGAAATTGAAAAGCCCTTAAAGGAATGTACAATAGACCATTTCGATATAACTTAAGGGGAAAGACACGGGGATAAAACTTCGCCTTCCATCTCGCTTTTTGGCGCCTGCTTTTTTGTATCATGAGAGTGCGCAGAGACGGCAATGTACAACCCTCTTGTATGTCCCGATACTGAGGGTTGCCTATCCCATTTAATACGTTGAAAAGGTCTATTGGTAATGTAGGGGCGGGGCCTATATCAAGAGCTCTACTGGGTATGCGTGAATTTCGTACGGTTAACATTACATTGATTATGGACATCGGTATTTTTGTTGAATCTATCCGTCGAGACGTTCCACGCTTACAGTCATGTGATTTTTGCCAAAAAAAAAACTACGAAATATTAACCCTACTACTTCAAAATATAGTTTTTGACACGCCCATACAAAACGGATTGCACATCCCTTTAAAGCGACGGGGTAGAGGCCTTGCGCCAAGACTGTAATATCGCATTTAAATTGAAGATTTTCCCAAAACATTGCAGCGTTTTTTGATGTCGAGCAATCGTCAATTCAAGAGGATAACAAGCTTGAGAAATTCCTTCTTGTTTTCGCACGTGGGAGGATCAGTGGCTGGCAGCACTGTTATCAGGGCGTGTGACGCCAGAGAGAACTTCGAAGGACACTTCCTGAAACTGATCGACGAATGCACTTCCGCTAACTACATGATGAACATGGCGCAAAGGTAATTTTGTAATTGTAATTGTGTTAATAAAGATATGTTTCAATCGCCTCTTTTCGATTTGGATCGACAGCTTTTTCAGCATATAAACTTCGTTTTTAACCTTTGTGTTGAAAAGCGCTTTGCATGCAAAGCAAAACGGGCATTCCAAGTTGGTACTCATTACTAAAATTCAATAAAATTTAATTTTTTTCCAGATGGCTGGCAGTGCGCTACAATATCTTGGGCAATTGCTTGATGTTTTGCACCGCAATTTTTATCGTTTTGAGCAAAGGAACTCTGTCAACTGAATTTGTAGGACTGATCTTGGCTAATGCCGATCGGGTAAGTACTGCGAATGAAGAATAAGGGAGTAAATCAATATCTTTTCCACGAGCTAAAATCTCTGCTGGTTTTAGTTTTAATTCTTAATATTAGTGACACCCTACCCGCCGCTTGTTCGAATCTTTTTGTTTTAATATCAATTCTTTAATACCAACAGCCTTAGATTAAAGTTGCTATCAGGTCTTGTGTATGAAAGATATTATATTTCTCCCTAATTTTGTAAAGACATTGTGCAGGCTTTTCTGTCACGCGGAACAATACAAATACAGTACTGATTTAATATTTTGATGTAACAGCTTCTTCAATATCTGAAGGTCTTTATCGCTTCCGTTTCGGGTTTGGAATCAAATATAGTCTCTATAGAAAGAGTTGACGAATACTGCCGTTTGGAGTCCGAGGCCGAGTGGGAGAAACAAGAATCTCAACCACCAGCTGACTGGCCCCAACGAGGACAAATCATATTCCAGGACTACAGCACAAGATATCGAGAAGGATTGGATTTGGTCTTGAAGGATATTGATGTCAGAATCAAAGCTGGAGAGAAGGTGGGCGTGGTGGGGCGAACAGGCGCTGGAAAGTCATCGCTGACGCTGGCGCTCTTCCGTCTAATCGAGGGGGTGCGCGGTCAGATCGTCATAGACGGAGTGGAGGTGGAGGGATTGGGTTTGTCCGATTTGAGATCGCGGCTGACCATCATCCCCCAAGAGCCCGTCCTCTTCTCGGGCACGCTCAGACTCAACCTGGATCCTTTTGGACAAAAAGATGACCAGCGACTGTGGGCCGCCCTCGAACACTCGCACCTGAAGCCCTTCGTGGCGTCACTCGAGCAGGGACTGGATCACTCTGTGACCGAAGGAGGACAGAATCTGAGCGTCGGGCAGCGTCAGTTGGTCTGCTTGGCCCGTGCCTTGTTGAGGAACACCAAGATCCTGATATTGGACGAAGCGACGGCCTCGGTCGACATGGACACCGACGATCTCATTCAAGAGACCATCAAGAAGGAATTCGCCAACTCTACCATCATCACCATCGCGCACAGAATAAACACCATCTTAGACTACGACAAGTTAGTTTACCTTCCTATTAAACCGGCTTACCAGTGTGATTGCCTAATTTGACGTCTTTTAACTTTTCAAAGGGTGATGGTTCTCGATCAGGGCCGAATTGTGGAATTTGACTCTCCAGATGCTCTCTTGAGGAATGAACAATCAATGTTCTACGATTTGGCCAAAGATGCCAACATAATTTAAATCAGCTTTAAATTTTGCAAACATGCCTTAGTTTTGATGTTCGTTAAGAGTCTAACAAACAATCTTTAAAATTTATTTTATTACTAATAGAGAAACGTTACTTAGTGTTGTTTACTTAGAAAAAAATAGGACGTAATTTTTGTCTTGTTGAAGGTACTCGGTTCATAGATACTCTAGTATTAACATATTTCGTTGAGGTAATAGTCATTGTTATGTTAACGAAAGTTTGAACAACCCTTGGGTCATTATGTTATGACGAAAAATACTGATAAAATTTATACACTTTGGTACACCGTGTAAATGAGAAATTCAATACATATATCTATTATAATTATAACATCATCATTCCTTTTGTACATAAATTCCAGTATAAAATTTTAGTATAGTGTCAAGATCATACTTGGATTGGAGCTTAAGCTTATTTCGTAGTCCTCTACTGGCGTCGTGTAGTATTAGGGTAACCACCCACATCTCGAAGTTTCATGCTTAATCAGTCGAAACAGAGGATAAATATTATCCGCGTCTCTTCTATTTGTTCCTGTTAAACGTTTCTATTTGAGTTAGATAAAGGTAAAATTATCCAGAAGCTTAGTAATTTGAGTCTTTGACACGATAGACTAATGCCGGCGACATTGTATTTGCTTTTAAGATCGTTAAAAATTAAAATAACTTTTAAGCCTATTTGTTCAGACGACGGGCTGTTTAAATAGTAATTTTTCCTCTACATAATTTAACCTCAAGACTTATGCCATAACGTAGTCACTTTCTGTGGAATTAAAATGGTTAAGTTAAGCTTCGTAATAATTTCTGTAGCTGTTGCTTGGGCCTTTGTGTTTGCTGATGACAAAGGCCCTTCATCAAGGGATATATTTTGTAGTAAGTAAAAGTAGTTACCAAACAATAATTTATGTATACGCATTTACAGAAGATAAAGTTTTTGAGTCAATTGAATAGAACAATGCTTTTATTTTATGACACATGCTAGAAACTGAAACAGTCTTTTGTTGTAATACCATTGGCTGAAAAATATCCAACATCTTCCAATGGAAAGGTTATGAGAAGTTCGGCGCCATTAATGGTCAAATGACCCTGTTCTCATAGCTTATTTCACGCACTTTCCCCCATAGTTTGCTTAAAACCGATTTAGTAAATTAAATCTACGTATTAGCGACTCTACCCTCTATAGAGCTATCTCGGTTGTGACGTCAGTGCCTTGATAAAACGTCACGGACTTAGCTTTGGCAGTGGGTGGCCATGTTTAGTACAGCTTATGGTGTATGGGCAAATAGGAGGGGTGACGTCACACTGAAGCTTCTGAGATAGCTTTATTAAAATGCTATTTTCTCTGTTAAAACTTTTTAAAATTGGTGTAATTGGGTGATTAGAATTTGTTAACGTTTAATATGATATTTGTTCTAGGTTTCATAAGTGATGAAAAGAACTTGGATAGAATCGTGAAATGTGTCAAGACGTCTATGCCAGACGAAGTGATCACTAATTTTTAAATTACATTGCGTAAATGCTTTTATTTTGAGTTGCAAGATTTTTATGTATATATCCATTTAGATAATGAAAATGAAGAAGGATTGTATGAAAGATGTGAACGAAGAAAATACGCCAAGAAGAGAGTTTTTGATTAAAAAGTGTAAACCTGAAAACAAAGAATTGTCAGACAAGGTAGGCCTAATATTTTCATTTGGAACTTCAGTTTCCGAGAGTTGTGCTGGAATATTGTAGATTACAAGAAAGCAAGACGATAATGTTTATTATTGTTTGCTTTCAGTACGAACAATGCTCTCTCAGTGCATTCCAGGTAAACTTTTCTTTTGATCTGATTTATAATCGCGTATCCCTTCAGATTCTGAAAATTAGTTGACCCCAGATAATTGTTTTTACTAATTTTAAAACTGTCGAACCAAAATTCTAAATAAATTTATTCTACAGTTGATAGGGGAACCAAAGCTGAGAAATTTACTACGTCCATTTTATGTAAGTTGATTACCCAAGCTCGATCATTGTTGCTGTTTGAGCTATAATTAGAGAGAAGTATGTATCGAATGGATTTCGCGAGGCGTCCGAGTTATGGTTTTTTGGCTGGAACTCGCGGATGAATACACTTCCCCGAAACATTTTTCTTCTCGTCTGTCCAATTTTAGTTAGATATATGACTGTAAGGTGGCGCGTGTAAGAAAATTTCTCTCGATAAGTAGGCTCTTTTTAATAGGTTGAATTCAAATTTGGCGCCGAAAACCGTGTTTTTAGGGGGGAAAGGGACGCCGTACACTAGCTGGAGATACGTACTTCCCCCTATTTATTTCTGTTATAATGTTTAAAGTGTCCGTTATAAACAGCTAAATTGTTTGTCATCTTATTGTGACAACTTAAGGATCGTGTTGCTAAATGCTGAGCGCTACTTTTGATTATATTAACCTTTAAAATATTTTCAACAGGAATGTCTCGAGGGATAATTTTTAACCAAACATGCAATTTGAAATTTGTTGCTCAAACTTGAATGACAAATAAAGCCTTTAAGGCATGTCCGCATTTAACTTTTCTGATTATTTCACATATATTATTTTAGGCCTATTGAATTGTCAAAATGGACTTGACTATAAACAAAAGATTAGATGTTCTTCTAGATGTTCTAGATATCAATTTTACGTTAGTTGGACATTGATACAGTAAATCTGAAGAAATTCGATAAAATTTGTCTCATACACCCTTAGTTTCATTTTCGTATTTTTCGAATTTCGCGCTACAAATTGCTTCTGACGAAATTACTCTGCGCGATCGAGTTGGCTATGGCATACTCGATGGTGCTCAAACCCTGATGGTGCTAGGGTTAGCAAAGTGTCAAATCCAAGCAAAGTGTTGTAATCTAGTCCTTGTAATCAGTTAGCGGTGCGTGTTGATGCTGTACGTTCATTCATCATTTCGTTGGGACGTTTTTAAATCATAGTAGCGTGGTATGTAAACACAAATTCTTATAAATTAACAGATTTTATCCGAAAAATAATTTAATAAACCATAAAATATGACTTTGTGCGAAAGGAGTGTAGTTACTTTGACGGTTTGAAAATATTTTGTCCAAGGCTTAGCAGCATAATTCTTAGTAATGAATGATTTGAAGGTCCACCATGATACTGTCAGTCAGAAACAAATGTCTTGTGAAAGTTCGTTAAGTGATTTATTTTTGTAGTGGGCTAATTAGCGAGTTAGTTGCTCAAGGGCCATCTTGGTAGTACAATTTAACAACCATATTTATTGCTATTAGCTCATGGGCAATGTTACAGTAAGAAGTGTTGTTGTGGCAGGGTTCGGTGATAAGTTTGATTCTAGTCACAATCAGGCAGTTTGTTCTGTTCCAATATGAAATAAACGTGATAAAATAATTGGAAATATAGTTACGCAGTTCTAATATTCTCATATAAGCGCCATTCTTTGCATATTAGTGGTGTTTCCCTGAAACCAACCTTATAGTTAATGATTGGTGGACCTTTACACTGTATAAATCGAAACTCATTACCACCACTATCTACAAACTGATTAGCACCATCTTGACATAATCTTTAAGTTTAAAAGAGATACCACAACTTGGTTTTTACCATATCAGTAGAGATGACAGCTTAGTGATGTAAAGCAGCTAGACCATAATTTAAGGCCCACTGTTAGAAAGTCATTTCTTCCAACTTTGAAATGAATAATATTAAAAAATATAAGTAATCTCTTATTACAAAATAATTAGTATTTAATTAGTCTTAAAAACGAGGACTACTGCGCCGCCATTTTTAAAAGCGTCTGCTAGCCAGAACCTCTTACTCTTATGTGATTGGTTAAAGCCAAACCCTTGTGGGTTCAGGCCAGTCTGGGAAATAAGGATATTTTTTAAACTAGCCCTTGGGACCAGTGACCCCCCTAACGTCCGAAATAATAAACTGGTCTCCAGAGTGGTCCCAACCTTTGTTCTCCTATAGATTTGTGATTAATAAAACTGGTCCCGAGGACCAGTAACCTCCACTTCTTGAATTCAAAAACCAGTCCATCCAAGAAGGGCTTTTGTGGGCTCTTAACTTTGAAGCCCTTTGGGTACACATTCTGAATGTTCCGTTTTATCCTTGTATCAATCGCCTCCCCCCCCCCCGGTTTAAAAAGTGTATATTCAAAGTCGTATAGGACGATGATAGGGTCAAAGAAATTAATAATGTTGCTTTAGCCAGGATGTATAAACAACCCAATTGTCCACCTCCCATATTGGGGTGAGGGGACTTAAGGCCATTAGCAACTCATTTTACGCGAAATTGTAACCAAAGCCAAAGGCTACCTGGGTTTAGTGGCGCCATTTGTACTCCTATACCATCCTCCTGATACAATGTTGCAAAATCATTATGAAGTTTTAATGGTTCTGTTTTCGTGAACATTTAAACAACTGTGAACATAAGACAGATTAGCGAATGTCTAAACGATTATAATGTATTTTTTAGGTTTTATTTGTCTTAGTAAGATCGGCTTTGTAATGGCAAAAACGAAAAACGGTCATTATGGTTGAGGTGTACATTTTCGTTTTTAGAGATAGTGTCATAAGTTAATAATATATGTGCCATAAGTATGACACTAATGCTAGAGCCTTACTGTGAGCCAGTTCGAGAACGACAAGCGAGAATTGACTGCACATATCTCATGAACTTATGATAGTTGGCGTTTTCGCGTTTATGCATAGTGGGCACTTTCGCGTTTATACGTAGTGTTCATTTTCGTGTTTATACGTAGTGTTAATATTCGCGTTTATACGTAGTGTTCATTTTCGTGTTTATACGTAGTGTTCATTTTCATGTTTATACGTAGTGTACATTTTCGTGTTTATACGTAGTGTACATTTTCGTGTTTATACGTGGTGTGCATTTTCGCGTTTATACGTGGTGTTCATTTTCGCGTTTATACGTAGTGTTCATTTTCGTGTTTATACGTAGTGTACATTTTCGTGTTTATACGTAGTGTACATTTTCGTGTTTATACGTGGTGTTCATTTTCGCGTTTATACGTGGTGTTCATTTTCGCGTTTATACGTGGTGTTCATTTTAGCGTTTATACGTAGTGTTCATTTTCGCGTCTATACGTGGTGTTCATTTTCGCTTTTATACGTGGTGTTCGTTTTCGCTTTTGTACGTGATGTTCATTTTCGCGTTTATACGTGGTGTTCATTTTCGCGTTTATACGTAGTGTCGTGTGCACCTTCGCGTTTATTCGTAGTGTCGTGTGCACCTTCGCGTTTATTCGTAGTGTCGTGTGCACCTTCGCGTTTATTCGTAGTGTCGTGTGCACCTTCGCGTTTATACGTAGTGTGCATTTTCTCGCTTGTAGTTCCGTTCGATTCAGATCATTCAGTTCAAAACCTGAGATGCTCTAATAACAAATTACTGGCAACCCTGAAGCTCGGTTAAAGTAAAGTAAGGGGGAATGAAATTTCTCTAGCCCCCGTTAGCATTATTAGTTTTAGTATTTGGCTCGAGTCCAAGGCGATAAACTTTTATACGGATGATTTTCAATGCATGCCGTACGTTTAAATGTTTGACAGGTGGCTTGACTACATGTACTAGCACATCATAATTTTCCTAACTGACACGAGGCACAATCTAACTGAACCGAATGATCTTCTTTTTCGTTAAAATTGCCTGAATAAAGTAGACTTCCGTTAGAGTAAGCGAGATTTAAGATTTAACGCACATTTAAGTTGAAAAGTACGTTAATTTGATACGATAATTGAAAATTGAATTTCAACAATAATGTAAGTTAATTATGCTCTAAATATTATGGGGAAACGTGTCGACCTTTGCCTGATGACTTTGGGTTCTCATTCGATTGTAGTTGAGTTGTTCATCTGCCTTAAATTATGTATTAGATTTGAGACGTAAGGTACACTTTTTCGTATTGGTCATGGTTACTATTAAAAAACCTTTTCAAAATAAGTGAAAGATTGAAATGTTTTTAAACTTGCTGATTAGTCTAAATAAAAATTCGAACATTTTAAAATCAGATTTTTCTTATAACAGTAGTATTTAGAGGTTCATGGTTTTTCATGTGAAACCTTTCAATGTGTTTTTAAAAGTGATCTGTAGGGGAATTCGGGGTATTCTTATGTTTTTCATAATTCCCCCTTTTCAAATTGATTTGTAATATTTGACTGAAATCACGCAAATATTACACCATTTTGTTATTTGATTGGAGCTTTTGTGTGTTCAATTGTGGATTCTTTAATCTGCCATATTTACTTCTTGATAATGTCACGAAAAACCTGTTTCAATGAATCAGAATTTTCGAAGATAATTTCAAATAACTAGAGTTTGATATATTTTTTAAAATTTTCGTATTGAAATCTTGGTGTTATAACTACCATTCTTACCCTTCAAATTTCAGTAAATATAATGGGGATATTGTCACACGTAGCCATTACATAAAATTACTTATCACTAGCTGCCAGAGATCAATTGATCTGATACCAATTGATTGTAGTTATTCAGCCCCTAAACAATCCGAATTTTGATTTTGAATGAAATACGGAAAGATTTTTAGTTATCAAATCGCATCCAAAACTTTAACGGACCTCATTGGACAGGCATTAAGTCTATGTCCCCTTTCCACCGGGGTTGTTTTTTCTTTTGTCCAAATTGACCTTTGTTCAGAATAATTGCGCCCGTTGCAACGTCACAGTCACGTGACGGAGGGCACTCAAACCCCGCCCACAAAACCCGCATAGAAGTTAACATCTAAGATATGCGGCACAATGATTATTATTAGCTTATGAATTCCGGTTAACTATAGATTATTTTTGCTTTGTAATTTCAGAATAAAAATGCAACCTGATCAAGATATAAATGCCGTAAAGTCTGGTGAGAAATATGTTTTTATTGTGATTGGTTCTTCACAAGCATTTTAACATAATTGAGAATGTTGAGTTAAATTTAAGAATGCACATTATTGTTTTTATTATTTTAGAAGAAAAGATGGAGGATGAAGCTAAGCTGACTGAGCTGGAGAAGTTCTGGCAAACGGTTCGAGACAATCCTTCTGATTTTACAGGCTGGACATATCTGTTGCAATATGTGGAGCAAGAAGTAAGTTTGGTCTTAAACCAAGTCTCGGCATGCTGCAGTTTAGTTTTAAAAAAATGCCACTAGATGACCCTATAGTCGAGGGGTGGAGTTAATTTGTCCTATCTAAGGCTTAGCAAAGGCTAGTTTTAGCTCCGCCCTCGACGTTAACGAGTTCTGATTGGCTCCTGCCTTTGGTTACGGTATAATTTGTGTGTTGAAGATGCAGTTTAGTTTAAATAAATGCCACTAGATGCCATCATAATCGAGTGGTGGAGTTGACTGACCCTCTAAGCTTAGCAAAGGCTAGTTTTAGCTCAGCCCTCGACATTAACGAGTTCTGAAAGACTCCTGCCTTTGGTAACGGTAAAATTTATGTGTTGAAGATGCAGTTTAGTTTAAACAAATGCCACTAGATGCCATCATAATCGAGGGGTGTAGTTGACTGACCCTCTAAGCTTAGCAAAGGCTAGTTTTAGCTCCACCCTCGACATTAACGAGTTCTGATTGGCTCCTGCCTTTGGCTATGGTTAAATCAGTGTGTAGAAGATTAGCCAGAATGTTAGGGGTGCCACAGGAGCCAATATTTGGGCTTAACAATTAATTACTTTGATGTAATTAAGTTCTAATTAGGAATTTGATTTGTATTCTGCGCAGAATAATCTGACTGTGGCGAGGGAAGCTTTTGATGCATTTTTGGAAAATTATCCGTATTGTTATGGGTATTGGAAGAAATATGCCGATCTTGAGAAAAAGTTAAATACGCCTGAAAAGGCTGAAGAGGTGATTTTGATCATTTTTTGTGTTAGGAGAGTTTATATGCTTAAAGATTTTAACGAATTTTTTTGTCAACTTTAATGTTAGGTATTTGAACGAGGGTTGAAAGCTATTTCATTAAGCGTTGACTTGTGGGCGCATTTTATTAATTTCTACAAGACTCAAAAGAAAGATTGTGAGGATTACTATGAACAAGTCAAAGGGTAAGTTTCTAAACTCTTCTTTCATATTTTATTATGTGAGCGGGTTTTTATACAGTGTGAGCGCGTTTTTGTACAATGTGGGCGGGTTTTTGTGCAATGGGAGCTCGGTTTTTGTGCAATGGGAGCTCGGTTTTTGTGCAATGGGAGCTCGGTTTTTGTGCAATGGGAGCTCGGTTTTTGTGCAATGGGAGCTCGGTTTTTGTGCAATGGGAGCTCGGTTTTTGTACAATGGGAGCTCGGTTTTTGTACAATGGGAGCTCGGTTTTTGTACAATGGGAGCTCGGTTTTCGTACAGTGTGAGCTCGGTTTTCGTACAGTGTGAGATCGGTTTTTTTTATGCAATGCGAGCTCGGTTTTTATGCAATGCGAGCTCGGTTTTTATGCAATGCGAGCTCGGTTTTTATGCAATGCGAGCTCGGTTTTTATGCAATGCGAGCTCGGTTTTTATGCAATGCGAGCTCGGTTTTTATGCAATGCGAGCTCGGTTTTTATGCAATGCGAGCTCGGTTTTTATGCAATGCGAGCTCGGTTTTTATGCAATATGAGCGGGTTTTATGAAATGTGAGCGCGTTTTGAAATTTTATGTTACTTTTAAATTTGATTTGCCAATTTGAAGCAAAACCACAATGAATAATTTTAACTCTTGAATATCGCACGTCCCCTAACTTTAATATTAAAATGGCAATAGGATTTTTGAACGAGCTATAACGGCCTGCGGAGGTGAATTTCGTTCGGATCGTTTATGGGATTTATACATAAGTTGGGAACAAGAGAATGGCAAGTTGAAGGAGGTGACATCGATCTACGAGAGAGTTCTGAGTACACCGACGCAACTGTACATTCATCATTTTGAAAAGTATGTAACGATACTTAACATTCTTTTTTTATGATACTTTCACCTAGAATCAATCTCCTTCTCTCTGTCTCTCGATGTGTCAATTGAATTCAATCTCGGTATTCGATAAAAAAAATCTTTGGTCAGTGAGTCCTTTGTTTAAAAATAATTATGATAATCAAAGACTGTGAGACTGATTGTGATGGCTGGCTAAGTTTTATAATTATTCTGACCAAAATATTAACGAGGAATCCGTGTAGGTATGTTTCCGATTTGGTGCACATAACCCTGATTACAGCGTTATTGAATCGTAAACCCCGTTTAATAGACTTTAACCACGTGTCTTTAACACTTCTTTTCAGTGGTAATGTATGTGCAGATTTCAAGCAATTATTCAAAACTCCTAATTATGAATTTTATTAAATTTCCATGATCTATGTCATGTTAATCGTCTGCTCGTTTATGTGTAAAGGTTTCAGGACCACATCAATCTCAATCCTCCCAAAGACACACTAGCAACCGACGAGTTCTTACAACTACGACAAGAATTTCTTAACAGCAGAAAGAAACCGGTGGTTGGGTCCGATTCGACGCCCGATATTAATGCCGAAGAGGAAGAGACGGTTGGACTCGATTCGGGTGGTGACGCTTTGCCTCCTGGTGTCGATGCTGAAGATGTTCCTCCTGGTCTTACTACCACTGAAAGAACCGAGAAAGATAAGGTATTAATGTATTGATGACGTGTTTCTTTCATTTTGTGTAGTTTTAAGTTGAATGTAATGCAGGGTTCATACAAACCTGGAAAACCAGGAAAACCTGGAAAAATCAGGGAAATGAATAGTTGACAAAAACCTCAGGGAAAATTCAGGGAAATTTCGAATTTTTAGTAAAATTCAGGGAAATCAGGGAAATTTGCGTCAAACAGGGGCCGAGTAATTAAGGAAATGGTCATAAACATAGGATTAACATTACACTACACTTTGGAGGCTCATAACTCTGGTTATATTAGAGATACGGGGATGTCCTTTGATTATGTTATAGTCCTATTTGCCCCCCCCCCCTCCTTCGTTAACATTTGCTCCATGGAATACTCCATATACGGGGAAAAACCTGGAAATCTCAGGGAAGTATATGGGGAAAAACCTGGATGGAAATCTCAGGGAAATTTGTTTTCCAAAAGTTGTATAAACCCTGTAATGTGATTTATGACGTGTTTTTATCATGTTGACGGGTTTCTATCATTTTGTGTAGTTTTAAGTTGAATGTAATGTGATTTATGACGTATTTTTATCATGTTGACGGGTTTGTATCATTTTGTGTAGTTTTAAGTTGAATGTAATGTGATTTATGATGTGTTTTTTGATGTTGCGATACTTAGTTTTAAGTTGAATATGCAGGGCTGATACTAAGTCACTTTTTTCACTAAAAGTCACTTTTTTTTTTTAAATTCGGTTACTAAAACTCACTTTTGCAAAAATTAGTTACTATTTGTCACTTTTTTTGGATTTTTGAGTCTTTCGGTGTTAATTATCTTCTCGACCACAACGTTAAAAGTTACATATTTGACTGTATGATGGTTTAAACGCAAAAATAGCGAGATCACAGTTGATCAAACCCCGAAATCGTGAAGCTCGCTTCGCCCGCTCAGCAAATGTTTCACTTATTATTTAAAATTAATCCAATTTAAATAAATTTTTTTTTTTTGATTTAAAACGACATCGATTACTTTGCATTCTGACCTGTGCTCCCAAATAGTTCAATTGAATTTCGGCGACCTTTCCTTTGAATGGAAATATCTAAGACCATATATTGGGTTTAATTACGACACTGACCTTTAAAATATCTTTAATTATAGCAAATAATTATGAAAATCGGTCATCTCTGAAAAAAATTCATTTGATGTGGCCCTTTTCATAACTTAATTTGCCCCTATTTCTAAATTAATTAGTTTGATATGATGTGTTGAGGTTGGCTGGAAGTTTATTTTTATGGGTGGGTTTTTTTTATTGTTTTAGTCTAACAATGAAGAGACGGTTTACATCAGACGTAAAGCCATTCAGAAGAGGAGAGATCTCTTCAAGTTGAACGAAGAGGAAGTTGGAAAGAGATGGGTTTACGAAGAAGGGGTATGTGTTTCGTTCTGTTACCTTATCTTATTTAATATATGCTGTTTGTTGATGTAATTTCACAACCGCACTAAATACCAATTATTTTCAATGTTTGATAGTAAGTCATGATTGGTTAAATTACAATTCTCGCGTGTTTAATTTCATTAGATCAAAAGACCGTACTTCCACGTTAAGCCTTTGGAGCGAGCCCAACTTCGCAATTGGCGCGATTACTTGGATTTCGAAATTGAAAACAGCCCTCATGAAAAAGTTGTCATACTTTTTGAAAGATGTATGATCCCTTGCGCATTATACGAAGATATGTGGATGAAGGTACGTTTTCAAAAAATGTATATGTGCAAGTGAACGAATTGAATCATGAATGTAAGCAAGCATGTGTATGTTTTTAGTATGCTAGATACATGGAAAAAATCAGCCCCGAAGCAGTTCGAAGCGTCTTTGAACGAGCTTGTCTGGTTCATTTGAAACAAAAGCCAACTGTTAACCTGGGATGGGTGGCTTACGAAGAAAGACATGGTTAGTTCAATTTGGTTTTTTTATGAGTAATTGGAAAGTTTTTGTCGATATCGGTTACCTTGTTAAGTTTGCTGTATGAACTATAACATTGGGAATTCGGTCTTCACTAATTTTAAAGTAAAAGTGCAGATAACATAACGTTCAGGGTTCATACAAACCTGGAAAAATCAGGGAAATAAATAATTGACAAAAACCTCAGGGAAATTTAGAAATTTTTGTAAAATTCAGGGAAATTAGGAAAATTTGCGTCAAACAGGGGCCGAGTAATTAAGCAAAATGTTCATAAACATAGCCCCCTCCATAGGATTAACATTACACTAAACTTTGGAGGCTCATAACTCTGGTTGTACTAGAGATACGGGGATGTCCTTGGAGTATGTAATAGTCCTATTTGCCCCCCATCCAACCATACTAAAAACTTCGGATTTCGTCAAACAGGGACCAAGTAATTAAGAAAAGTGTTCATAAACATACCCCCTCCATAGGATTAACATTACACTAAACTTTGGAGACTCATAACTCTGGTTCTACTAGAGATACGGGGATGTCCTTCGAGTATATTATAGTCTTATTTGCCCCCCATCCAACCATACTAAAAACTTGGGATTTCGTCAAACAGGGACCAAGTAATTAAGAAAAGTGTTCATAAACATACCCTCCATAGGATTAACATTGGCCTAAACTTTGGAGGCTCATAACTCTGGTTGTACTAGAGATACGGGGATGTCCTTCGAGTATGTTATAGCCTTATTTGCCCCCCATCCAACCATATTAAAAACTTAAGATTCGAGTGAAAAGGGGCCAAGTAATAGTCCTATTTGCCCCCCGTTCAACCATACTAAAAACTTGAGATTCGAGTGAAAAGGGGCCAAGTAATAGTCCTATTTGCCCCCCCTCCTTCATTAACATTTGTTCCATAGGATACTCCATATACGGGAAAAACCTGGAAAACTCAGGGAAATATATGGGGGGGGGGAAACCTGGATGGAAATCTCAGGGAAATTGTTTATCCAAAAGTTGTATGAACCCTGACATTATGCCTTAAAAGAACGGCCCTTTTCTAAAAATAAAAGGAAAAATATCGGCCAATCCTGGCTCTCGAGCAGACGACAGGTCTAACGTTTAGCTTCCTGTGCCGTCTAGCGGGGATCCCTGGTATCGATTATGTCGCTCCCCCTAGTGGTGAACTCTTGTAACGGGCTCCCCGTTACAATATTATGTTTTTTCAACTTTAACCGATTATTCTTGAACTATAGCAAAATTTTACTATGCATTCCCTTTAAGGTCATCACGACGAAGCATTGAAAGCGTTAGACAGAATTGAGAAGAATCACCCTGATCTTCTCGAAACAAAGCTAAGAAGGATAAACATAGAACGTCGCCGAGGCAATTACGATAATGTTGAAAAGGCCTACGCGGATTGCATCGAATCTGCCAGAACAGCGCACATGAGAAGTCATTTTTCCGTGAAACTTGCACGATTTTTGTATAAGGTATATCAAATATCAGATATTGGGCTGACGATAGCAAAATCTTCCTTCCGATATGTTATTTTTATCTTTTTTTCCCATAACCCCCAAACCACCAAAAATCCCGGAAACATTTTATCAACTTCACGAGGAAGATCCGAGAGGGACGAAACCAAAATTTCGGGTTTTTTACATGATGAATAATCAAAAACACATGATATCAAATTAGTTTCCGTTTTATTTGGTTATAACGCTAGGGTTTTTATGTGCAGCTTTTTTGGGTTTGTTCAAAAATGGCCCAGTTCAAACCAATGTTTCCGTACTTCTAGTACTACCACCCGCTTCTATCGTGAAAGGTAAAATGAGATAATAGAACAATTCGCGAACAAAATATATTTGGTTGGGGAAATAATCTCTGTCTACGAATTATAGGATATGGATTCTAATACCCCTTTTTAATAATTAATATTTATTTAATTATGTAAGGAGTGATTTTTTAATTTTGCGTTTTTTCTACTTTACTTTACGTTTTTTTAGGTCAGAAAAGATTTTGACAAGGCTGTAACGGTGCTTAAATCCGCCATTGAACGAGATCCGGTAAGAAATGAATATATATATATTACGTTATATTTTAGTATTTTTTATATATTATTCTACTAACCGTATTTTTCTAGCTACGATTTTGTTTTGTGAAATATTTATTTTTACGTGAAATTTGTATAGTTTAATTAAAAATTAAATTCAATCGATGAGGTTTAATATTGGTGGTTTTCGCAGTTTAAATTTAAATTGGAATTTTATTTTAAAGGGAAATTAAATTTGCCATACAGCCATTTTGGGAGCTAAATTTAACGAGGAATAGTTGAGGTTTTGCAAATATCTCTTGTCAGTTTGTAGAGTAAGCGTTTTTGAGGCCATGTGGTAACGCAGCTTTACTGCATTATTTATTAGGGATTAATATCCGTATTTATAGAAAATATACAAGCACCGTAAGTCGACACAAATCCGTTATTTCTTTTGTTCTATCAAAAAAATAATCTTGCAATGCCTGTAGATGGCGCCCTGGTGACTGGGGGTTCACGTAGAAAGGGTATATCATAGGGAATTAAATGGGCTATTGATTAATTATAGCTTTTTCATACTTTGAAGTTATTAACACCGGCGATTTTTGCCAATTTGCTTAGTGCCCTCTTGTGGCCTGTAGATGGCGCCCTGGTAACTGGGGGCTCACGTGAATAGGGTATATTCTAGGGAATTAAATGGGCTGTTGATTAGTTATAGCTTTTTCATACTTTTGAAGTTATTAACACTGGCGATTCTTGCCAATTTGCTTAGCGCCCTCTTGTGGCCTCTAGATGGCGCCCTGGTGACTGGGGGTTCACGTGAATAGGGTGTGTTCTAGGGAATTAAATGGGCTGTTGATTAGTTATAGCTTTTTCATACTTTGAAGTTATTAACACCGGCGATTTCTGCCAATTTGCTTAGCGCCCTCTTGTGGCCTCTAGATGGCGCCCTGGTGATTGGGGGTTCAAGTGAATTGGGTGTATTTTAGGGAATTAAATGGGCTGTTGATTAGTTATAGCTTTTTCATACTTTGAAGTTATTAACACCGGCGATTTTTGCCAATTTGCTTAGCGCCCTCTTGTGGCCTCTATATGGCGCCCTGGTGACTGAGGGTTCACGTGGATAGGGTGTATTCTAGGGAATTAAATGGGCTGTTGATTAGTTATACCTTTTTCATACTTTGAAGTTATTAACACTGGCGATTTTTGCCAATTTGCTTAGCGCCATCTTGTGGCCTCTATATGGCGCCCTGGTGACTGAGGGTTCACGTGGATAGGGTGTATTCTAGGGAATTAAATGGCCTGTTGATTAACTATAGCTTTTTCATACTTAAGATATTAACGCCGGAAATTTTTGCCCATTTGCTTAGCGCCATCTTGTAGAAATAACATTCATGACTTTTCGATCAAGCAGATTCTGAGTTCTCGAATTTTTAGACTTTAATTTAGATTTAACTTTAGGTTTAGAACGTAGTTTTGAAATGATTTTACTAAATTTGACCCAAAAAAAGGATTATAAAGGAGGTCTGGCAGTTTAATTTTCCCTTTAAACATACGGAATTAAACAGTCGTGGTCTGTCGTTTTCCCGGACTTCAGTGTATAGCATTTAGACGCTAGCTGTTTGCAAAAGCATGGAAAGCGTAAGGTTATTCAATTAAAAAATAATTATGTACAAGTATTGGTTACACATTCCGTTCTAAAATAGTTTGCTCTTTGTCAAATTGGTGGGTATTTTTGCTTCTCACAAATATTTACACAAAATTATACTTTTTTAAGCACGGAGAAATATTAATTTTTTGTTATTCTGTTTTGTTTCTTTGCTTGTGTGTTCTCTTTCTTCTATTTAGACCAATTCTCATCTACATATGCAACTTGTGGATGTGGCGTTTCAAAGGCCGGAAATTGATGAGAAGGCTTTAGTCGAAGCGTTTGATGTTGCTCTTAGCAGTGAAATGAACGAGGATGAAAAGCTCATTTTTGCCCAAAGGAAGTTGGAGTTTATGGAAGATTTTTCGATGGACCCCTTCAAGTAAGCAAGCATCTTGCTAACATTTTATGGTTTCAATGTTTAGTAATAAAACTGTTCTTAGGCAGTGTTATTGGTGTTTGAATGGTCCTAATTCTAGATAAGATTTGAATTTTTAACCTCGATTCGATTAGTCTCACATTTTTGATTTAATCGAACATTTTTTATATTCAAATATCCAGTATTTTATATTAATCGATTATTTTTATAGTCAAATATCCAGTATTTTCTATTAATCGATTATTTTTAGAGCTAAGTATTCAATATAGTATATTAATCGATTATTTTTAGAGCTAAGTATTCAATATAGTATATTAATCGATTATTTTTAGAGCCAAATATTCAATATAGTATATTAATCGATTATTTTTGTAGCCATATATTCAATATAGTATATTAATCGATTATTTTATAGCCATATATTCAATATAGTATATTAATCGATTATTTTTATAGCCATGTATTCAATATAGTATAATAATCGATTATTTTTATAGCCAAATATTCAATAGAGTATATTAATCGATTATTTTTATAGCCAAATATTCAATAGAGTATATTAATCGATTATTTTTAAAGCCAAATATTCAATACAGTATATTAATCGATTATTTTTAAAGCCAAATATTCAATAGAGTATATTAATCGATTATTTTTAAAGCCAAATATTCAATATAGTATATTAATCGATTATTTTTAAAGCCAAATATTCAATATAGTATATTAATCGATTATTTTTATGGTCAAATATTCAATATAGTATATTAATCGTTTATTTTTATAGCCAAATATGCAATATAGTATATTAATCGATTATTTTTATAGCCAAATATGCAATATAGTATATTAATCGATTTTTATAGCCAAATATGCAATATAGTATATTAATCGATTATTTTTATAGCCAAACATTCTATATAGTATATTAATCGATTATTTTTAAACGTATTTTAATCTAACATCCGGCTTCATCCTTTGATTATGCAGTTACCATAATTCCATTAGAACAAACCAGCTTTAAATTATGAATACTTTTAGAAAGACTTTACTTCTATTTGTAGGATTCAGGAAGCGTTTGACGAATTTTACAAGTACTCTAAAAATTTGGGAGCATCAGCCAAAAAAAGACAGCTGGATGGGGTGTAAGTTATGAACTTCTATGTTTTAGTGCCTAATTTAACCCCATACCCTTATTACGTCGTTAATCTTCGTGGTTCCTTCGTTATTACGATTTGAAAGAACAGGACAAATTGCAGCTCTCACTTTGAACTCGGTTTTCATAATTTTAACCAATGTTGATTAATTATTCTTAGATTGGATGAATCGTTGACGAAAAAGGTGAAGGGCGAAGTTAATGGAAACACTGAAAGTGAGTCGTTGATGTTAGCTGGTAATGTTAATGCAACTGGAGCAGCTGCGGCTGTACCACAAACTGCAGCTGTAGCGGGCGCTACAGCAGTGCCAACTGCAGACCCTAACAGTGCCGCTTATGCGGGCTATGCGCAATCTTGGGCTAATTATCCACAGGTAAGATAAAATGCCCGATATTTACAGGTAAAGCTTATAAGTTCAATTACTTTATATAAGTTTTGGATTTTCTTAAATTTTGCAGTACTATAATCAGCAGGCATGGGGAAGTTATCCCGCTTCGTACTATCAGAGTCAATGAATATTTCTACCTCGTTCTGTTTAGGTGGCACTTTTTTTATCACATACTTAGGTTATCATTCCACCTATTCTGTAAATTCCATTTTATTCAATAAAATTTCATTAAGTCATCTGAACAATGGAAGTTTCTTACTCTTGCTTCAACATCACTGAAGAGACCTTGCATGAAGTGAGAATGTCTCTAAAGGGACCTATCATGAAGCGGGAAAATGTCTGTAAAGAGACCTATTGTAAAGCGGGAAAATGTTCCTAAGGGGACCTAGCATAAAGCGGTAAAATGTCCCTAAGGAGACCTTGCATAAAGCGGGAAAATGTCTATAAGGAGAAATAGCATAAAGCGGGGAAAATGTTCCTAAGGAGACCTAGCATAAAGCGGGAAAATATCTATAAGGAGACCCAGCATAAAGCGGGGAAATGTCTCTAAGGAGACCTAGCATAAAGCGGGAAAATGTTCCTAAAGAGGCCAAGCATAAAGCTGGGAAAATGTCTCTAAGGAGACCTTGCATAAAGCGGGGAAAATGTTCCTAAGGAGACCTAGCATAAAGCGGGAAAATATCTATAAGGAGACCCAGCATAAAGCGGGGAAATGTCTCTAAGGAGACCTAGCATAAAGCGGGAAAATGTTCCTAAAGAGGCCAAGCATAAAGCTGGGAAAATGTCTCTAAGGAGACCTTGCATAAAGCGGGGAAAATGTTCCTAAGGAGACCTAGCATAAAGCGGGAAAATGTCTCTAAGGAGACCTAGCATAAAGCGGGAAAATGTCTCTAAGGAGACCTAGCATAAAGCGGGAAAATGTCTCTAAGGAGACCTAGCATAAAGCGGGAAAATGTTCCTAAAGAGGCCAAGCATAAAGCTGGGAAAATGTCTCTAAGGAGACCTTGCATAAAGCGGGGAAAATGTTCCTAAGGAGACCTAGCATAAAGTGGGAAAATATCTATAAGGAGACCCAGCATAAAGCGGGGAAATGTCTCTAAGCAGACCTAGCATAAAGCGGGAAAATTTTCCTAAAGAGGCCAAGCATAAAGCTGGGAAAATGTCTCTAAGGAGACCTTGCATAAAGCTGGGAAAATGTCTCTAAGGAGACCTTGCATAAAGCGGGGAAAATGTTCCTAAGGAGACCCAGCATAAAGCGGGGAAATGTCTCTAAGGAGACCTAGCATAAAGCGGGAAAATGTTCCTAAAGAGGCCAAGCATAAAGCTGGGAAAATGTCTCTAAGGAGACCTTTGCATAAAGCGGGGAAAATGTTCCTAAGGAGACCTAGCATAAAGCGGGAAAATATCTATAAGGAGACTCAGCATAAAGCGGGGAAATGTCTCTAAGGAGACCTAGCATAAAGCGGGAAAATGTTCCTAATGAGACCTACTAAAATGTCCCTAAAGAGACCCAGCATAAACCGGCAAAATGCCTCTAAAGAGACCCAGCATAAAGTGGCACAATGTCCCTGAAGAGACCTAGCATAAAGTGGCAAAATGTCCCTGAAGAGACCTAGCATAAAGTGGCAAAATGTTCCTAATGAGACCTAGCATAAAGCGGCAAAATGTTCCTAATGAGACCTAGCATAAACCGGCAAAATGTCCCTAAAGAGACCTTGCATAAAGCGGAAAAATGTCCCTAAAGAGACCTTCCATAAAGTGGGGAGAAGGACCTAGCACAACTTACTATAAGGTAAGTTAATATTTCTGGATAGAAGATAAAACAAGGTTAATGTTTGACGACGAATTTAATTACATTTAACATTTTTGAGACACATTTTTTTCACAAAAAAGTTTTTTTTAATATAATTTGTTTAAATACCACCTCATTGAAGGTTACAGATATATGTATAAATTTTAAAGAGTGAACATACCTATGTTACATTATGATTCAAATATACAATTACCAGGCGGCTAAGCCTATATCTTCATATAGTTAAATTTACTTTTAAATTATATAAAATTTCTTAAACATCATCATTAGTACGTACATTGTAAAGGATTGACTATGAATTAATTTGGTGGAATTTTGGTAGTTCAGTTAACCCTTTGCATTAAGAGTCCATTGTTGACTGGGCATTCCTACTTTGCAGGATATAGCGGAGACGTATCCGTCTCGAGCCGTAGATCGGCTATCCAAGCACAAGCTGAAAGGAATATTCTGAAGGGCTCTTGTACTTTTAGACCAATGCCATTTCTGATGTAAGAAACATGGTTAAGAGATGCGTGTAACGAAAGACGCGTATTTCCATGTATTAGCACATGCTAAAACATATACCTGTGTGGGGTCACCAGTTTTACAAAGCGCCAGTATGACCAGGGAATGAGTTTGTGGCACTTGATTCGTACTTAGGGTTAAACATAGCTCTCCGTGCTTCAAGGTATTGTCTTTGGTTAAGGTCCAGTCCTAAATTTGGAAAATTTAGCTTCAAATGGACAGTTTAAGGCCACTTAATCCAGGGTTGCCACGGAATTTTCGGAACCAAATTCCCTGACTTTTCCAGGTTTTCCCTAACCTTTTTCTGAGATTTTCCCTGACCTTTTTAGGCCGAAAGTGTCAATTTTAACAGCAAGTTTTAAGTGCTTATAATTAAATAAACTGCCTACATTAAGTTGTCCAATGAATTTGTTGCACCAAAATTAATAAGAAACATTTTAACTATAAATAAAAGTCTAAGATATTCTTTTAAAGGCAATTACTTTATAAAAATAATTCTAGACATTTTTAAGGATTGCTCTAGAGTTCACTCTGTGTTAAGAGGGGATGAGGAGAAACTTTCATTACTCTTTCAATAAAGACTTATCCCCAGAAATTTTACCCACTAAAATCAAATTCCCTGACTTTTCCCTGACCTTTTCGGCCCATTTTTAAATTCCCTGACTTTTCCAGGTTTTCCCTGACCCGTGGCAACCCTGTTAATCGTTTTCCAATGGAGTTTTACATAATGAGAGTAACATTAAATGTCTACTTAAAACCGCGTAAGGAGTCAAGTTCACCTATGTTACTCTCAAAATACGGGAACTTTTTGCTTTGCTTGAACCATTGAAAACTAATTTAGATTTTAGTTAGTTAACAAACTATTGAAGCATCCGAAACCGTCCAAATGGTAAATGTAAATATTTGTAACATTGATTTATTTACCTGGTTTCCGCCAGAACCATGGCAGTTAAATAAACCCACGCTTTGTCCATTTGTGTGTCCTAATGTGTCCAAGCACGTAAGCCCTTGTTGTATAGAACCATGGGCTAACACATTAGTTTGAGGAATTCTGTAAAGCATAATTTACACTCTACACATTCACCCAACTTCTATTAAGTAACAATTCCTGAAATAATCTCATGGTGTTATTTTCCAAGAATAATTTTACCCAACGTTTGTTAAATTAATTGTGCTTTAATTGTTATTAAGATCGAGAAAAAAAATAAGTATAAGAATAATAAGAAAAGTGCTAGAAATTAAGTGCACATGCATTCACAAAAGAAGATTGTAAAGATGCAGAAAATAGAATGTTTCTTTATTAAACATGCGGTTGTTGAAATCACTTAACGTACTTAAGCTCAGGATAAACGTTTTCAAGATACCAGCTAAATGGTTTGCATTTTAGTTTTTCTCGTAATGCTATCCTTTGGCTTATGCTGAAAAAAAAATGTTTATGTTCATTATTAAAGAGTTCCACAAGTCCAGTAAATTTTAAGTGGTCAAGGGTTCCATAAGTCCAGCAAGCAACACGTGGAACCCTTTAACAAGTTTCGGTTGCTATACTTACTCCCCAATGTTGACCATTTTGGAAACAGGAACTGCTGAGTAATAATACTTCTTGTACTCGTCCATCCAAACTTCCGCTGCTCTTTTAGTATTTCTTAAGTACAAAGTAATTAATCAATAAGAAAAATTATTAGCCTAGGACTTAGGAGCATTTATTTTACCGTGCAAAAACATTTCCGCTACCACCAGGGAAGTTGTAAGGATGCTGCTTACGGAAAACGTGACCTACGCGACTGCAAGGAACAATTTCCATAGTTCCTCCGCATTGCCATACGCGAAAAGATATCTCTGTTGAACACACATAAATATGATTCGTAATTGTACAACTGATTTGATAAGCGACATTCGTCTTTACCTAAGTTTTCGCCTCCCCAGACATCCATAGCTGTATCGTATTTACCCAAGGTATTAAAGGATGTTTTGTTCATGACAAATAGTCCACCCGCAATCATGGGGGTTCTAAGTATTTAATGATACGCGCATGAATTCAACATCAATTTTGATGAAATTTTTAATTTTGCGCAAGTACGTGTCAACTCACTTTATGGGTTTTGTTGGATCTTTACCTCTCGCTTGACGTTCTTCGGGAGACAAAAATTCCCATTTAAAGACAAGATTCCAATCAAAACCTAACACAGGATAAAAAATCTGTTCATTCAATTGCAATTATTTAGAATTCAGCTTAAAAATACCTAACACCGTATGATTTTTCTTAAGTAACATAATAACTATGACACCATTCATTTTCGTAATGCTAAATTTCTTAAAATATTTCACTTATTCCTGCAACTCTAAATCGTATCCCTTATTTAATGTTTCTTTTAAATCAAAAACTAAGGCGGTTCACGAGCTCGAGCCAGCTCGGGTTTGTGCCGAACGAGCTGGAGCCAGCTCGGGTTTGTGCCGAACGAGCTGGAGCCAGCTCGGGTTTGTGCCGAACGAGCTGGAGCCAGCTCGGGTTTGTGCCGAACGAGCTCGAGCCAGCTCGGGTTTGTGCCGAACGAGCTCGAGCCAGCTCGGGTTTGTGCCGAACGAGCTCGAGCCAGCTCGGGTTTGTGCCGAACGAGCTCGAGCCAGCTCGGGTTTGTGCCGAGCGAGTTCGAGCCAAGCCGACAATTTGACTAGTGAGCATAGTGCTTTCCATTTAGTCCTTTGAAGTGAGCATATAACGATTTCTTCACTTTTTACAGAGCCCTTTTTTACTGAGCCACTACATTCCAATTTGTACAGCATTTTATAAAATGCTAACGTATGTATATTTATCGGATAGCTAAACGTACCTCCTCTTAAGTCTGAGGAAGCCCCATAGTATTTAAAATCATCCATGTTTATTACATCAATGACAGGACTAGCAATGCAAAATGGATTCTGGAAATTGAAATAATAAAAAAGAAGTTTTTGTGTTATAAATGCGTTAAAAGGATACAGAAAACAGTATAGAAACCATCAATTATAATAAGAAGTGAGTACTGAGCAATATTTTCTGTTAGTTCATGAGAAGCAATTGTGTGATACGAAAAAAAATTACGTACCCTGCGGAC
The DNA here is from genome assembly GCA_019434445.1 of Phalangium opilio. NCBI lineage: Eukaryota > Metazoa > Arthropoda > Arachnida > Opiliones > Phalangiidae > Phalangium > Phalangium opilio. The sequence continues at coordinate 199,589 of JAEQBA010000313.1, read as the reverse complement.
TCTTTCCAACAATGGTTGTAGCCAATCAACATTGCACTCGCAATGACTATCAAGAAAAGTTAAAACCTCTGCTGTCGCTGCCTCAGCCCCTTTAACTCTTGATCTTACTAATCCTATGAGAATTAACAAAGAAAAATTAAGGTTGTTAGCCGGATGTGATTTATTCGACAAACAGAATAAGTTTTTTAATCGATTAATTCGACAGGGTTTGAGTTCCTAGAATTGACATAATTACGATTAGTTTACTTTATTCGATTAATCAAACCTGGTTTTAATTGCTAGAATTGACAGTATACTGAGAATAATAAATCAATTTTAATCGATTAATCGAGCTGGGTTTCAATTCCATAAATTGACAATATTGGGAAAAATTGGAGAACAAATTTTAATTGATTAATCGAAAATTGTTTAAAATCCAAAAATTGACAATTATGCGAATAATTGGATGATTTATAATTAACCTGGTTTAAATTCAAGGAATTCGTAGTATGGCGAATCATTAGAAAATATATTTTAATCGATTAATCGAACTGGATTTGAATTGTAAGAATTGACAATATTACGAATCGGTAAATTAATTGGTTGAGTGTCAAGATCGAGTTGACAATGTTGAGAATAATAGGAAAATTTATGTTAATCGATTAACCGAACCTGTTTAGAATGCCGAGAGCTAACAATGTTGTGAAAAATAGGAAAATTTATATTAATCGATTAATAAAACCTGGTTTGATATTGAATGCCAAGAGTTGACAATGTTGTGAATAATAGGAAATTTATTTTAATCGATTAATCAAATCACTTTTGAAAAGTGATTTATTATTGAAACAGTGTTAGAATAGAGTTCATATACCACTATTCAGACGCTCCTTAACAACAAACTTTATTCAAAAGGAAATTTTCTGCCGAAAAAGCTACGATTTTTCAAACATGAGGAATAAAGCATACTCTTTTGGGTTTTTAATTTAGAACTGCAATGAAATGCTTGGAACCAGTTTAAGGTGTAGTATCATTTCATATGGGTTGTAGCTGTACTTATTATATTTATATGAATCTTTTTTGCATAATATACAATTTTTTAAATGCCGTTGTGATATTATAAATGTTATATGTCTCAGCAATGTCGAATGTTTAATGAAATTTTACAAACCTTCCCGTTTATTGTTCCTTAAAATTCTGACTTTGTGAATCTTGGCTAGTTCTAGTCCATCACTTGCTGTGAAATACATAATACGTTCATACGTGTTTTACATATTTTCATATGGTAAAAAAAGATTACCATCTCTACTGAAGTCATCAATCAGAATAATCTCTTTAATAAGCTTTTCTGGACTACGATTTAAGATGCTGTAATCGATTAAAATCCTTGATTAAACTAGATTTGTCAGCTAAGAAACACAAATTAAATACTTTACTAAAATTTACCTGACTACTGTTCTTAATAATGTGGACCTCGCTTCATTATGAAAAGTAATTATCACACTTGTTGATGGTAAGTTATCAGGATACGATTTGGAAGAACATCTTAAAGAGAATTGTACACGTTATTTAGCTTTTTAACATGCCGCTCTTAATCTATACATGTGGCTAAATGTGCGCCTCAAAATCAACTAAATTAGATACAATGCGGTGCTGAGAGGGGAGGAGCTACGCGGATGTGACGTCTATATTGGTAGTCTAAATTGTATGGCCTGAGTTGACGACTTCCAATATGGTCGACAAAAACGAGGTAAGAGGGTGTGACGTCACGAGGAAGTTCGTAGCAGCAGACTGTTTGTTTTCATCCTAGTTTATTGTTACTTTTCCCAAAATATTGCGGTTTTTGCCCTTTTTTGTTTTCATTCCATTCTTTTTTCAAAATATTGCAGTGTTAAGCCATTTTGTTTCCAAACTAATTTATTGCAATTTTTTCTAAAATATTGCAGTTTTAAGCCATTTTTTGTTTTCAAGCTAATTTGTTAATTGCCATATTTTCCAAAATATTGCAGTTTTTGTCCATTCTGTTTTCATCCTAAAATATTGGCATTTTTCGAAAATATTGCACTGTTATGCCATTTTGTTTTCAAACTAATTTGTTGCTATCTTTTCCAAACTAATTTGTTGCTATCTTTTCCAAACTAATTTGTTGCTATCTTTTCCAAACTAATTTGTTGCTATCTTTTCCAAACTAATTTGTTGCTATTTTTTCCAAACTAATTTGTTGCTATCTTTTCCAAACTAATTTGTTGCTATTTTTTCCAAAATAATTTGTTGCGATCTTTTCCAAAATATTGCAGTGATACCATTTTGTTTTCAAACTAATTTATTGCCACCTCTTCCAAAACATTGCAGTGTTATGCCATTTTGTTTTCAAACTAATTTTATTAACACCTTTTCCAAAATATGGCAGTGTTATGCCATTTTGTTTTCAAACTAATTTTATTAACACCTTTTCCAAAATATGGCAGTGTTATGCCATTTTGTTTTCAAACTAATTTTATTAACACCTTTTCCAAAATATGGCAGTGTTATGCCATTTTGTTTTCAAACTAATTTTATTAACACCTTTTCCAAAATATGGCAGTGTTATGCCATTTTGTTTTCAAACTAATTTTATTAACACCTTTTCCAAAATATGGCAGTGTTATGCCATTTTGTTTTCAAACTAATTTATTGCCACCTTTTCCAAAATATTGCAGTTTTATGGCGACTGCTTTCATCCTAATTTATTGCAATCTTTTCCAAAACATTACAGTTTTATGGCTTTTGGTTTTCCACTTAGTTTATTGCTACTTTTTCCCAAATTTTTGCACTTTTATTGCGTTTTTTCTTTTCAGAAGCCTACAAAAATATATTACGCGAAAACTTTCTGGGAGCAAAAGAATCTGCCCAAAGAAAAACAGCGCAACTCTCTTTCTGCACTTTTAGCCACTTGTCATTCAGTAGACGAAAACTGCAACAACATGTTTCCCTGTCTATTACCTTGCATGTCGCGTATCAGGAACATCTCTATTGCTGGGTATTTTGTCACTTGCAGCTTGGTTAAACTTATTTCTTATATAGGCATCACCACCGGGTTTAATGGCAGTTTTCTCAATGTAACCTTCTTCATCAAAATATTGCCAAGACACTCTCTTGTCTAAGCCAATAGGAGTTAATGCCTGAAAACTCCCAGTTTTTGCCTCTTCGGGAGAATATGTCAACTTCAAACGCAAACCTCTGTTTTCTGAGTCCTGAAGATTACACCAGTACAAAGAACATTTATCGAGACCAGGGATAGATTTAATTTTAGAAGTAGGAATAGAGAACAGAGTAATGTGGGCGCGCGTCAAAGTCCAGGACCCCCTTCCACAGGACGGAGGGGTATGAAAGAAGAGGCGGGTCCTTGTCGGCAATGTCATCAAAACGTAATTTAACTGAGCCAATAAGGTAATTTAAACTTTTCGTTACCTGTTGGAGGGAGGGGCTCTAAACTGGGCTATGAGTCGGACTGAAGTAAAAACTAACTGTTCTCCATTCCTACTTCGAAAATTAAATCGATCCCTGTTGAGACCCCAGGCTAGTATTATTCTATTTAAAACCCAACTATCCAATTTAGGGTATCCTAAAGCAAGTCTCCGCAGTGGTTTTGTTCAAAAAATTCCACTAGATGGCGCCCATAGAAAATGGGAGGAGTTAAACTTAGCAAAGGCTAGTTTTAGCTCTGCTCTTGTAGAAGAGTCCTGATTGGTTCCTTTCTTTGGCGAGTTAAAATGGGTGTGTAGAAGATAAGCCTGCATAATAGGGGTGCCACAGGAACCAATATTTGCTTCTAAAAATGAGTCCCCCCCCCTCTCGTAAATGAAATCTAGCTTGACCTGATTTGACCTATGATGATATTAAAAATAACCATTACTATAAATTTCAGGAAACTGTATTGTCAGTGCATGCACTGTCGTCAGTGTGATAAATACATTAAAAAAGGGTGTTTTTAATTTCATTTCAACCTTCCCCTTTTTCCTGAGTTCCCAATAAAAGCTTTTATTTATATATTTATATGCCCTCTCTAACCCTCAGAATGGTGCCTGGTCAAGCCCCTGTAAGTACCCATTTAAAAATTTCAGAGTCTAAGGGTTATGTACAGGCGCTTTGATGGTACAACATTGCAGTTGGACACTCAAAAGGGTATAAAATGTCAAGCACCATTTAAGGCAATTGCAGGTCATGTGATTCCCCTACAAGTTTACTTTCCTTACTAAGCCCCATATGACTAACTCCACATCCTTGGCAAAGGATAGTATTATAGTGGGCGGGATTCATATGTGCACCCATAAACGTCTCTTGCCTTTGTCAAGCCAAACTGGTGTTCGTAAGGAAAGTCAACTTGTAGGGGAACCACGTGACCCGCGCTTTGCTTTAAGGCTTTGGGATTGGAAAGGTATGAGACTGGTTTGGTGCAGAACTGAACCACCCCCTACATGTGATATTTTTGAAATTATTTTCCAATGTAATAACAAACCTGTACATTCCTCTTATGAAGATGAATATATGAAATCACAGTTATAATCCACGTGCTTAATCCAATTAGGAAAACCAAGTACTTTATTTTTCGCCTCATTTTTGACAAACCAAGGGTATTGCACAGTCATATCAGTAGCTTTCTTCAAAGCTTAACTCATTATATTATCAAATCAATAAGATTTATAATAGAGCACAATTGATGGACTAAAATTTCCATTATATATATATGTAACAAAAAATTGTAATGATTAAAAAAAATCCTTTTTATTGTGGAGAAGCCAGTGCTTTAGCGTATTAAATAAAAAATATTTATATTTTTTTTTTCTGTGCGAGTGCGATGGCACATTAAAAAAACGCCATAAGTAACAGTGTCCCACCTGGACCCGCGGCTCCCGCCTTCGTCTGTGGAAACATAGCTCACTCGATCACGCGCTCAACGATGCAACCTCCAACCAAGGTGCAAGTTTATAGCATTAATTTTGCTGGCAACTCTGTTACACTTTTGCTTGTAATTTTTTTTGGATAAATGCTTTAGAGTTTCTTCATATCATCTTTTCATATCTAAAAGTTTCTTCGTAACCCTTGCAGCACCGAGATAGTATAATGTGTTCCATCCCCTATCTTTGCTCACGAATTCTCACAGTTTATTTTTGAACTGCTCCACAACATAGCTCTGGAACAGTACACCCTTTGGAACAATATCGCCGGTTTCCATGGAGTAGTTTAGTTGAGTGAGAACAAAAGTTCCATTAAGAATGCCTTAATTGTACCTTGACTGGAAAATTTATTGGACATTGTCCACTGGCGTGTACATAAATAGTGTCCCATTTTCGTAGTCAAGCTTATGAAAACTTCGCAAAATATATTGGTCAAAATGTCTAGTGTCCCCCTTAGTTTAAAAAACGTTATGGGACATTTTAAAATTTGTTGGACAATGCCCAGTGTTCTGTGCTTATTTCCGGCCCTGTTGAAAAATAACACCCTTTAAACCATTGAGTTGAGAAACTTCCCACTAGAGTGGCCTTTCATCCGCTAGGATATAGACCCAATTAAACTATATCACGCGCTTGAGGCGCCATCCCGGTGTAACTAAGGGAACGAAAAGAAAAGGCGGGAAATTGATTTCAAGGATACCGGCGGAAATTCAAGTTCGTTTTAAAAAACGCAATTCTATTTTCGCGAATTGACTGAAAAAATGGGTCGAAAATGTGTCGTAGCAAAGTGTAAAAACACTGGAAGAAACAAAAAAGTGTCTTGGCATAGGTATGCAGAGCATATTATGCAAAAAACTTTATTTGCGTTAAAATTAAAAATGTGATTATGCTTTAGGTTTCCTGAAAAAAATTCAATTCGTTTCCGAAAGTGGTTGAAGGCAATTGGGAAAATAGATTGGTGTCCACGGCAAAATGATGTTGTGTGTGGTGATCACTTCACGGACGAAGATTTTAGAGAAACTTCAAAAATTAGAACTCTGAAAGATACAGCGGTTCCTAATGTAAATTTACAACAATCAGTAGTGCTAAACATAACCAGCAATGAAAATCTGCGACATGGAATTGTATGAAACTATAAAATCTCTGTAATCAAAAACAATAACATAACATTTCATTTAATATATTTTAATCATAGAAAACGTACAGCAAAGCATTGTCGTATGAAAAACATTTAGAATCTACGGGTTGTGGTGAAAATGAAGATAAACAATGTGTGGAAGAATTAGTTCATTTTTCTATGGTAAATACTACATCAGAAAACATTTTTGAAGCAATGTTCCACATATTCAATGCCAAATGAATTTTCAGGATGAAGACATTGGAAGTAACGCTGTTGTTGAAGGCAATCTTTATGAACCTCACACCAGTGGCGACGTGGTAGCTGTCCAAATTACGGGAAATATTTGCATGGTGCCTATACAATTAAGGTATATTTGGAATCGTTTGGCATTGAGGGACACTAAATTCTTTGCTATGCGATTTTAAATTACCCCATACCCTCAATTCCAACTGAAACCTACTGGTCAGCGGTACCTCCATGTGGGCGAATATTACCTTAGTCTTAGATAGTGTCACCATGCAAGTACAGCCTTCATCAGAACAATCGTTTCTATATTAAAAACACTACTTGCGAATTAAGGTCGCTGAAGTTCATGCTGATGAAGTGCAAAAAAATGATGAAATGAGCAATTTGAAGAAAGTTGTGGAATTGGACCACGGGGTATGTGAAGATGTGATAAATTGTGCTTGATAAACTGTACTTACCACATAAAAATTTGAAGGCTTACAGTACAACTCCCAAGAAGGTCTTTGAAAAAATGCAAAAGGAAGCAAAAAAGAAGGTTTGAAATTAAGGTTACAAAACATCGGAGACTGAATATTGATATTAGGTTTCTTAAACCGATAGGATATAGAAATCTTAAGTCTGAAATCTAGGCTAAAGGAAAAGCAAAGGCTGTTACGCAAAGCAGGGAAAAAGATGTGGCACCAAACTAAGAAAATTGAGAATTTCAAAAACCTAATTACAACCTTGCGGAAGAAAAACCTCATGCAAGAAGAAAATGTTCAGTACATAGAGGAGACATTTTCACCAACAGCAAAGGAGCTTTTCAAACAGCTGAAAGAAATTGGCCTAAAAAACTCTAAGAAGTCCACATACAGCGCCACTCTTCGGGAGTTTGCCATTACTCTTCTGTTTTACAGCCCTAAAGCCTATCGATACCTGCGAAAAATTTTATGCTTGCCTAATCCCAGAACGATTAGAAAATGGGCTGCGAAGGTTGATGGAGATCCTGGATTTACAATGCAAAGCTTTCAGTTTCTCAAATCAGAAGTTGAAAAATCAAAGCATCCTCTCCTTGTTACATTGATGTTGGATGAAATGTCTATTAGAAAAGAAGTAAGATGGAATGGTAAATTCTTTGATGGTTATGTTGACTTGGGAACAAGTGTGGAACCGAACGGAGACAATAGTACCATTGCCACGTCCGCTTTGGTCTTCATGGTGGTCGGAATCAACAGTAGCTGGAAGCTTCCAATAGGATATTTTTTTGTGCATGGGACTCCAACTTGGCTCCTGGATAACCTGGTCAAAGAAGCTTTCCACCGATTACACGAAACTGGAGTGAAATGTGTCGCTCTTGTCTGCGATGGTCTTGCTTCTAATATAGCAATGGCTCAGCGACTCGGTGTTGTAATGACATCATCCGAAATAAAATCTGTGTTCCCTAATCCAGGTAAAACGCTTTTAATCTTGTTTCGATTATGCAAACCTGACGAAAGTTGTTGGCGGTTTTAAAAAAGCCAATGCAGACGAAGACGTTGCGTTCATATTAGATATATGTCATATGCTGAAACTTCTCAGAAATTTATGGGAATATTTCTTGGACCTCATTGATAAGCGAACTGGAGAAGTGAGTGGCTAACCTAAATTCTTTTCCAAAGTTTTCCATCTAAAGCAAGTTTATGTTTTAGAAAATATCATGGGCACTAGTTCAATTACTGGAACTTATCCAAGAGGAAGAAGGCCTAAGCCTAGCCAATAAACTTACACGTTTTCACGTTAAGTTCCAAACTCAAAAAATGAAAGTGAAACTTGCTGCCCAGACATTAAGTGCTTCAGTGGCTAACGCAATGAGATTGCTGAAAAAAATCGGTGTGGAAGATTTTAAAACATGTGATGGAACCGCGAAGTTTATTGAAATAGTAGATAGGTATTTTGCTAATACGGTTCCCATGATCTATTACTTAACTTTAAAACATATTGTGTTGGCAATCATTCCTACATTAGATCCTTTGATATTCTTAATTCGCGAAACCCATACGCGAAGGGCTACAAGTCTCCTATCAATGAACGAAACAAAAACATTTCAAGGGTTCGTTTACTTGACATGAAAGAACTCATGCTAAATTTAACAGATATAGACGGTAACTTGATTTGTGAAACCACGCGGAAAACGGGACCGCTCGGATTTGCAGTTGCAATTGACAGCATACTGCACTTAGTTGATAAATACGTGACAGCAGGCGGGCCACTCAAGTAGTTAAAACGCGACTATAGATAATAAAGATAATTTTCAGATAAAATTGGATAATTGCGTTCCATAGGTACCTACCTACATACAAATTGTCCCAAGATCACTTGGAACTTTTCTTTTGCACAATTAGAATGAAGGGTGGGTGGAATAACAACCCTACTGTAGCCCAGTTCAAGTCAGCATACAAGACATCTTTTATGGCAAAATTGGAATCAACTGGGACTGCAAATGTTTTAGCCTTGGATAATTCAGCTGTGCCAAACCTCTGCGAACATTCCACAAGCTTTCTAAGTCTACCTTCAATGCCTATTACAGAGACTGATGGACTGGCTATCAACGATGAGGATTTAGAAGACCATCTAAGCTTTTCCTTGAATGAATCCAATCTTTTGCGAGATTGCATTGTCCGCTATGTTGGTGGATTTGTGGTGAAAAAGCTTCGCAGGCTATTAAAATGCGAACAGTGCAAATTCGCCCTAGAAGAAAACGAGAACAACACCGATAGAAGTTTTCATGACTATAGCCTTACATCGAGAGAGTTAATACTTGTCCGTGACCATGGTGGATTGATCTACCCATCGCAATCTGTTGACAAAATTTGCGCACTCACTGAAAAATGCATTAGAAGCCTGAAAATTGATGAAAAGGGTTCCTCGTCCAAGAAAATCATTCTTAAAATTGTGAATCTTGTTAGACGTAGCCTTACATATGACGATATATTCCCAGAAATTAGTGATCACATGTTTGATCAAGAACTAGGATTTAATCATCACCTAAACTTCTTAGTCACAAAGATAATTGAAATCTACAGTGATATCAGGATGCGTAAAATCTCCAAAAACATCTCTGAAAACATAAGAAAAGAAGCTATTCGAAAGAAGTTGACTAAACTAATTCTATTCCAAGGGCAATAACATTCAAACTAGCCATTATTTACATTTTCTGATTTTATTATTTATTATTCATATAAGTTTTATTTACAAATACAGTAATATATTCATATTTCCCATTATATTAATCAAAATAAATTACCTTTATTTACTGACGAAGCGTCCACTTTTTTTCGTTTATTTATACATTTCTTATCTACGATTCTAGATGGCGACACCATCGCGTGATAAACTTGGTAGCTGTCCGTCCGTCCCTATGCTTAAAAAAGTGTCCCGCGTACTCCAATAGGCAGGTTAACGCAAAGGCCACTCTAGTGGGAAGTTTCTCAACTCAATGCTTTAAACACAACCTCCGAATTGTTCTGCTACTGCCACGATTCACCTGAATAGGCTGAATCTCAAGCAGACAAGCATCGAAGCATCCGAATTCCGAAAACTGGAACTAAAAGCAGCGATGCACTACTGACCGACAGTATTTTATGAAGCTTTATAGGACTAATTGGAGTAAATTGCTTTTGCTGAATTTGAATTAATTGTGCCTTGTAAGTTTTACATTTTAAAAATTTTATTTAATAATATTTTTTTTATAAAGAGCCGGAAAGTAATTTTTAGTGTAAGATGGACAAACGGAAAGTTTTCATTGTTCTGGCATACTGGTGTTGTTTGGGGCAGTCTGAGAAATAAGTATATTTTTTAAACTAGTCCTTGGGACCAGTGACCCCCCTAGTCCCCGAAATAATTAACTGGTCTCCGGACTGGTCCCAGGCTTTGTTCTCCTATAGATTTGCAATTAATAATCTGGTTTTGGACCAGAGGAAGTGTGTTATTTCCCAGACTGGTTTGGGGGGGTTTCATCCCATCCTGCTCCAGGTCAAATGCCCTTGGCTGATGTTAATGCGAATCAAAAATCCCCCCCCTAAACATCATGACTCATTGGAAAACCCATGAGTTTATCAAACGCGCCGTAAAAACACTATCTCAGCATTAGTCATGTTGAATTCATAGCATTAATAATTGGCTAGAGTTGTTAAAGGGACTGCAAAGAAGGCATCGGCGGGTGGGTAAAAATTATTTGAAATACGTCACAGACATCACGTGATGCCAAGATACAAAGACTCCTCATGGAGTGGAACTGGACATCTAGTCCTTGTTTTTCGCGAGATTGCAGCGCCAATTCCATGAAGTGGTGGTTTTCGAAATAAAACGAACTAAGCTTCTTTGAACCACGCCTCTCCTTGGTCACGTGCCTCTGACGTATTTCAAATAATTTTTACCCACCCGCCGATGCCTTCTTTACAGTCCCTTTAAGATAGCGTAGTTTTTTGTACTGTGATATTCTTTTTCGCGTATTGAAAGTGAACTATGTTCTCCTTACTCTTTCTTAATCCAAAAATGAATCATGGATTTCCGTTGTCCGCATTTACCCATTGAAGTGTTAGGTTAAGTGTCTGCAGGTGTGGTGTACCGTGTACCCAACATATTGTTGTATAGTTTTATCCAAACTTAGTGTATTTCAAATACAAATGGTTTGAAAGATGAGGTACGCATTTCATTTTATGTAGGACACAAATTAAACCTTGTTTAGTAAAGGGTTAAAAGATGAAGAAACATAAACTTCGGGGTGCAAGGTACTCTCGGAGACTTTCATTGCAACACATGGCCAACCGACATTTTTACTTCATCCAACTCTCTTCCCAACAATGTTTTAGTTGTGGTTTCTAATTTAAGGGTCCTAAACACGGGTATCAAAAATAGACCATCCCATTAATTACATGCAGAGAAGTCAACGCACAGGGGCTGGTCTGCCATTTTAGTTCATTTCACTACTGCCAAGAGGCAACGCCAGATGGAGCCTAAGGACTCGCGTTGCCTCTAGGGATTAGTAGGGCCCGCCCCTGTTGTGTTTGCTGCTTCTCTGGAAATAATGGAATTTTGAATTATAAAACCCCACCATTTTTATTGGATTTTACCCACCATATAAAACCTCCGATTTTTTTAGTCAAACCCCGGTGTTTTTTTTTTTGTTAAATAAAACCCGGGTTTTTTCAAAACTCTGAATGGAATGATCTATATGATAACATAAATATGTTTATTGATAATAACATTATGCCTTAAACGTGCATGTTCTTCCAGATGATGGCTTTGGCTAATCCTTCCAAATTACTCAAAGTAAAGAAAAGAAAGCTAAAAGATAAAATTAAATTCTTGAATCAAGAAGATGAAAAACTTCAGCGAGTTATAACTCAATATCTTAACGAAGTAACTTAATTAATTAGCTAATTGTGAAAATTGCAAATTAGTGTTCAACCTGTAAAGAAATTTCCCCCGTTTAATTTTAGAGTCAGAAAAGAGCAAAGACTTTACTAAACAGCGACAACATCACAGAATTCAGTGAAAATTACGAAAGCACTCTAATGTTGTTGGACACTTACCATAATGATCTCTTCTCAATACGATTGGCTCTTCTTGAAAAGCTCGAAAAACATTTTAAAATCCCTATCGAACTCGATACGGATTCTAGTGAAGAAGATAGTTACAAAACAGTTCCATCAAGACAATTTTCTCCCGAATGTACCAGTTCTTTGGTAAGTTCGTTGCTTAAGTCTTAATCTTCAAGCATAGCGGTGGTCCACTACAAGGTGACTCCAGTTTTGGCTTGGCGAAGGAAGGAGGCATTTGTGGGCGGGTTTTATGAGTGGACTTATAAATCCCGCAAATTAGACTTCGCCAAGCCAAACCCGGAGCTAGTTCACTAGGAATTTAACCTTGTAGGGGATCCACTGGACCCGTGATTTGCTTTAAAGGGGCTGGCCGGAGCTGTTGGGGTGAAGGGGGGGTCAAACTGTTGGTTAGCATATTGCTTACCCGCCCACCGCGACGGTGGCGCCATTTCTTATGGCCAAAGAGCTGGGTGTTTTCCCCCTGAACTAAGGGCGGACTTCACCCCAACAGCGCCGGTTAGCCCCTTTAAGTCTTAATCTTGAAGTGTAGCGCGGGTCTAGTGGTTCCCCTACAAGGTGACTTTCCTTACAAACTCCAGTTTTGTCTTGGCGAAGGCGGGAGGCATTTGTGGGCGGGGTTTATATGTGCACTTATAAACCCCGCCCACTAGCCTTGGCCAAGCTAAACCTGGCTGGAATTCAGGAGGAATGTCACCTTGTAGTGGATCTACTGAACCCCTGATTTGCTTTAATTATGTATCGATTTTTCTATGCGGCTTTGGGACATAATTTACGTAAGACTTTTCACATTAAGTGTTTTCCGATTATTATTTTTTAAGGGTAATGTGTATTTCTAACATTAAAGAGTGCAATTACCCCTTTACGTCTTGTAAAGTTACCACACATGTGGACCACTGGTGACACCCATAAAAGCAAAGTGCCAGTCCATTGGATCCCCTACAAGTTGACTTTCCTTTACGAACTCCAATTATGGCTTGGCGAAGGCAGGAGGCGTTTGTGGGCGGGATTTATATTAGTGCACATATAAATCCCGCCCACTAGCCTTCGCCAAACTAAACCTGGAGCTAGTTCAGGAGGAAAGTCACCTTGTAGGGGATTCACTGGAGCCGCACTTTACTTTAAAGCAAAGCGCTGGTCCATTGGATCCCCTACCAGGCGACTCTCTTTAAGAACTCCAGTTTAGCCTTGGCGAAGGCAGGAGTCATTTGTGGGCGGGATTTATATTAGTGCACTTACAAATCCCGCCCACTACCCTTCGCCAAGCTAAACATGGAGCTAGTTCAGGAGGAAAGTCACCTTGTAGGGGGTCCACTGGACCAACTCTTTGCATTAACAATAGTTAATTTCCACAAAGAACAAAATATTTAGTATCACGTGTATGCTCTGCCCGATTTAGTGTTCCATTATTTTGCGTATGAAATTAAAATTTATCCGTATTTAGTATAACATTGTCATCTCTTTCATGATATCTTTAGCCTGCAAAAGAAAATGCCGCCACCAACAAATTCGCTAATTATACCCTTAAGAATGAACCTCCTGAACACAATACTTCCTCTGACGCTTCACCGGAAACACGCCTTAAGAATGAACCTCACGAAGACAATACTTCCGCTGATGTTTCTCCGGAAAGACTTCAGTTAGACTCTATGCTCAATGCAAGAGATCCAGACTCGAATCACACGCAACCCAAAGAGGCGAACAGCAGCAGCTACCCAACAACCCCTCAACCTCAACCTCAATACAATAATTTGAATTCGAGCAACGACTTGAACCAAGTTTCGTTCATCAATTCCCATCCTCAGAATCATTTCCATAGGTCTTTATCACCTGAGGAGAGAATTTCTCCGAATACATTTGTGAACAATGTGAACAGCATATTAGATGGTAATATGTTATTTTTGATGCTTATTCGTCTGCGGTGCTACAAGGACCCTTCAATTTTCCCATTCGTCCAATCATATCATGCTTTGTGTCGTCCGTTTTTACATGTGATCCCAATTTCATTAACTCTTTCCAGAACCTCTTAGCTTCAATGAAGATGAAAACAATTATGAAGAAGTTCGCGAAGTAGCCGCTAGAGGCGAGACTATTGTACAGGAAGAACAGTTTACCATACTAGAAGAAGTTCCTAATGACGTTGGTGAAACCCCCCAGCTTAACCACGCCTCACCTAATAATTATGCTAATTATGAATTGCAATCAACCCATCAAACCGAGTTTCACACATCACCGCTAAATCCTAACGCACCCGCATTTAAGGCATCATTTACCTCTCTTCATGTTGAAAGGGAACCTTTGCTAACAGGTACCAAGACTCTTTCATTTCATCCCTCATCGAGGCTTTAATATTCATTTGTTTTATTCAAAAGTTGTTTAGAAATTTAATCTCACGGCAGTTAGCTCTTAATTGTTAAGTTAAAGGGGAATTTTCGCTGCATAAGGTTTTGCTGGGAATGGGTCTTTTCCATCGATAGATGTTACCAAAGATAATCGATTTAAACGTACTGTCTATTAATAATCGGTTTATACGTACTGCCTTTTAATAATCGGTTTATACGTACTGCCTATTAATAATCGATTTATACGTACTGCCTATTAATAATCGATTTAAACGTACTATCCTTTAATAATCGATTTAAACGTACTATCCTTTAATAATCGATTTAAACGTACTGCCTATTAATAATCGATTTAAACGTACTGCCTATTAATAATCGATTTATACGTACTGCCAATTAATAATCGATTTATACTTACTGCCAATTAATAATCGATTTAAACGTACTATTCTTTAATAATCGATTTATACGTACTATCCTTTAATAATCGATTTATACGTACTGCCTATTAATAATCGATTTAAACGTACTATCCTTTAATAATCGATTTAAACGTACTATCCTTTAATAATCGATTTAAACGTACTGCCTATTAATAATCGATTTATACGTACTGCCTATTAATAATCGATTTATACGTACTGCCAATTAATAATCGATTTATACGTACTGCCAATTAATAATCGATTTATACGTGCCATCCCTTAATAATCGATTTATACGTGCCATCCCTTAATAATCGATATATGCGTGCCATCCCTTAATAATCGATATAAACGTGCCACCCCTTAATAATGGATTTAAACATTCAACCCATTTCAATTTATCATTTAAATTTGAATTCATTTCTGACTCTCGCGAGACTCGGGTCCACTAACTTTAGTTAAAGTTATATATATATTAATATTTTTTCAAAATGTTTTTCCAAATTGTAAAGAAAGCCAAAATTTAATGGAATGCGATGAATTTGTTTCGGATCTCGTCAGAGATCAACAAAGTCCCGTACCAGTTGTGACAAGTAAGTTAATATTGGTTTTTTTTTAAATGTTTTGGGCATTCCACTTAAGCCCTAATCTATTAGTCATATAATTCAGATAGTTCCTAATATCACTGAGAAATTAATTATGATTATTTCTAATCAGATCATACCGAAACAGTGACTAATGAAAATACTGTACCAAAAAGCACGGAAAAGAAAGTAGGGAAGAAACTTCGTGCCAAAGTAACTCACGTCAATAATCTTGTAGATTTTTACGTGAAATTCAAGCCAGAAGAAGCAGACCGCCAGCTCAGTCAAATTTTGTAAGGCGCCCATTTTTCTCTAGTTCTCTAGAGTTTGTTGACTTATAAATTGTGGTCAAATTCCAATTCAATATTTCGATATATAAATAGGTCCAATTTTAGACCAACTCATCCTGCTAAGAAATTAAATGAAACATGGTTTTATATAGCGGTTATTCCACAACGCCAACCTTTTAGAGCTCAACTTATCTCTTGTAAGATTTTAATTTCTTCTATTTTATAGGCCAGTTTGAAAATGAAGGAAGAATACGGGGGCGGGGACTTAATTAAATTAACGAATGATTAAATTTACGTTCCAGATATTTCTGGTGATATTGCGAGGGTAAAGAATCTTGAATTGGGACCCGAGTGTACAATTAGTATAAATCACTTATATGATGCTCCATCTGACGATATCTACAGTATTCCTTATGCTGGTCAATGTTCCTTGTACGAAGTGAGTATCAAATTTGCGTATACTCTATTTAATTCAAAGGAAAAGTTTAGGTAACATAACATTATACCAGGGATAGATTTAATTTTAGAAGTAGGAATGGAGAACGGTTAGTATAGACTACCCAGGATAGAGCCCCTCCCAACACGTAACGAAATGTTTAAATTATCTTATTGGCTCACTTAAGCTACCTTTTTATGACGTTGCTGATGGGGATAGAGTTCGTAATTGCTTTTTACCTCTGTCGCTATGACCCCGCCTCTTCTTTCATACCCCCCCCCGTCCCGTGGAAGGGGGTCCAGGACTTTGACGCGCGCGACCACATTACTCTGTTCTCCATTCCTACGTCTAAAATTAAATCTATCCCTGATTATACCTTAAAAGAACGGCTTTTTTCGAAATATAAAAGGAAAAATATTAAAAAAATCAAATTTAATGTCTTTTTACAAAATAATTAGCATTTAATTAGTCTTAAAAACGTTACAAGGACTATGGCGCGATTTTCAAACGTGATTCTATTAATCGATTAATATGTTTCCTATTGTTCACAAAATTGTCAACTCTTGGCAATCTAACCAGGTTCGATTAATCGATTAAACGAAAAATTTGGGTTACATAACATACCTTAAAAGAACAGCCATAATCTCTTCTTACAAAATGATTAGCATTTGATTAGATTCGATTCTATTAATCGATTAATATACGTTTTCCTATTATTCACAAAATTTTCGACTCTTGGCAATCTAACCAGGTTCGATTAATCGATTAAAGGAAAAGTTTGGGTTACATAACATACCTTAAAATAACGGCCATAATCTCTTCTTACAAAATAATTAGCATTTGATTAGATTCGTTTAATCGATTAATATAAGTTTTTCTATTATTCACAAAATTGTCGACTCTTGCAATCTAACCAGATTCGATTAATCGATTAAAGGAAAAGTTTGGGTTACTTAACAAACCTTAAAAGAACAGCCATAATCTCTTCTTACAAAATAATTAGCATTTGATTAGGTTCGATTAATCGATTAATATACGTTTTCCTATTATTCACAAAATTGTCGACTCCTCGCAATCTAACCAGGTTCGATTAATCGATTAATATACGTTTCCTATTATTCACAAAATTGTCAAATCTTGGCAATCTAACCAGGTACGATTAATCGATTAATATACCTTTTCCTATTATTCACAAAATTGTCAACTCTTGGTAATCTAACCAGGTTCGATTAATCGATTAATATATAAGTTTTCTTATTATTCACAAAATTGTCAACTCTTGGCATTCTAACCAGGTTCGATTAATCGATTAAAGGAAAAGTTTGGGTTACATAACGTACCTTAAAAGAACAGCCATAAAATATTAAAAAAATAAATCTCTTACGAAATAATTAGCATTTGATTAGATTCGATTAATCGATTAATATAAGTTTTTCTATTATTCACAAAATTGTCGACTCTTGGCAATCTAACCAGGTTCGATTAATCGATTAAAGGAAAAGTTTTGGGTTACATAACGTACCTTAAAAGAACGGCCATAAAATATTAAAAAAAAAATAAATCTCTTACAAAATAATTAGCCTTTGTTGCTGTATTTGTGAAATAAATGTTAACACTCAAATTTGTAATTATCATTTAGTATAACTCTGTGCCTAATTGGGATACGCCTGCGCTTGTAGACACTTTCAAAGCAGTTGTGTGCGCAGATTATGTCTTCGTCCGACAATATAGGGAATTTGGTTTGGATCCGCTGATAGTAGATGTCTTTCTTCAGTTTAATGGTGTCAAAATTGACGTAAAAGAATACTGCAAAGTTAAGCACACGGAAAGGCCCCAGGCTTCATTAGTGCAGGATTCAAAGGTGCACATGGAAAGGCCCCAGGCTTCATTAGTGGAGTCAAAGGTATGTAATGATTCGTGGTGTCCCGCGAGTCCCGTTTTTTTCGGTTTTGAGCTGAGTCCGAGTATCAAAAGAAATTTAATGTCGAGTATCGAAAATTATTTCGAGCATCGAGTGTTTAGATTAAGTTAAAGGGAATGGCAATTAAGCTTCGTTTGAAAAACCTCTGATTTATATAACAAAAGATAGAATTAATTTCTGTGAATTCAAAAATATCAAGCTTTTAATTCTCCCTCCGATTTCTGCTGGTTATTTGGCCGCAATATGCATTTGAAAATGCTTCATTTGAAATTATTTGAAATCCGCTTTTTATGAAAGGCTAAAACGTTTCCCGTAGTCTGACGTCACAGATATATTTTTTTCACGCCAGTTGGTGCCACTCTCTCCGCTATCAGACCCGGAGTTTAGACTGGCGAGAAGCTCGAGACGCGTATAGGATTCCCGCGCTTTTTTCCCCTCGCGTCATAGTGATGTCATAAAACGGGCGAACAAGCTCGACAAGACAAAATTATTGATATATCGAAACTGCAGTTTTCGTGATTTTTCAATGGATTTTAAAAATAGAAACTTTAATAATTCAATGATTTTAAAAACTTGATATTTTGAAAGTAGAGACTCGAAAGTGTAACATAATACCACTTTCGTGGTAAAATATGATATGAAATTGTAAATTCGCATACCCTTTAATCGAATATATGAACTTTGCTCATAGTATAATATAGGCTATTTCATTTTAATTTTACCAAATATTTTACACAATATATTTTTTTGGTTATTATTATTAAGGCTTTGGAAGCTCAACCAAGTGAATCTCACGCGTCAAGTATTAACCAAAAGCGAGATAGTAGCAGTGATAGGAGCACTCCCGAAAGCCAGTTTGATTGGAAAGCTGTGATTGAGCCTGCATATTGGTAAGATATGAACTTGAAGATGCAATAAATGCATCTATTGCGTTTACGTGCAATCAGGCCCCATAAAAATTAAGTCGCGAGATTTTCCATCACAAAGCAACTTGGCAAATGTCTGAATAGTGGTCGGAATTGGGTTTACCAGCTTAAGTGATTCAGTAACAGAAGTATTTGACAATGAATGTGTTCTATTACTTTTCAATGTACTTGTGAAAAGCATAGGATTATTTTTAGTTTAACTTCGCGGATTCCTAATTAGATGACGTACTAGTTTCTTTTATACAATATAGTATTTGTTTTTACTTTTGTGCTTTTGAGAGTTGCAAAAGTATTGGTCCGACCCTTCTTGGCTGGGCGCCGGCCATTTTCATCGCATTTTTTTCGCGTGCAGTATTCGGAAAATTTTACTTTTAAACAGTGCTGAGAACATGTTTATTATAGAGATTATAAAATATTGAATGTTAGATATTGGAACTATGTTTATTCTAGTATTCTATCATGTATTTTACTTTTGCGCTCTTTAGAGTCGCAAAAGTATTGGTCCGACCCTTCTTGGCTGGGCGCCATTTTTATGCGTGCAGTATTCGGAAACTTTTAACCTGTACTGAGAACATGTTTATTATAGAGATTATAAAATATTGAATGTTAGATATTGGAACTATGTTTATTCTAGTATTCTATCATGTATTTTACTTTTGTGCTCTTTAGAGTCGCAAAAGTATTGTAAGACCCTTCCTGGCTGGGCGCCATATTCATCGCATTTTTTCGCGTGCTGTATTCGGAAACTTAAACTTTTAAACAGTGCTGAGAACATGTTTAATACAGAGATTATAAGATATTTAATGTTAGGTATTGGAACTATGTATGCTATCATGTTTATACGCTCATGTTTGAATGTAGTTTATACAGTAATGATAGATTATAACTTTTACCTTCTTCTCTCCCAGTCCACCTGCCCATGGTAGAGATTCGAACCCAGTTACTTGCTTCGTGTCTTACGTTGAGAATCCCTCCTTTTTCTTCGTTCATCTTGTATTGGAAGAAAGTGGCGCTTTATTTTTGGATCAATTGCAAGACGATATGAACGAGTTTTACAACACCCTTCAGTTGCAAGAGCCAGTTTACAAACGAGCCGTCGTTCAATTGAAGAGTTTCTGGTGTTGTTTGAAACCGAATGACGTTGATGGTAGAAATTGGTACAGAGTTAAAGTTCTGTCATGCGTCAGCGAGGGTTGCAGCTCTTCCGATAGCAGTGGAACGCAAAAGGTATTGTAAAATATTACTATAGCATTCTAACGAAAATGCGCGATTTAAAATTAACGGTTAGCAATTTTTAATTTCGCTTCTTAATTTTAAATGAAATTAATTTTAAATCGACAATCAGATGACATAATGTGTTTGTAAATTAAAATAATGTTATAGGACGCCATCTGCTGACTAATCTTAAGCAGGAACTTACAAAAAATATGAATTTTGTCGAAATTCGCGAGTCAATTGTTAAAATCCCAGAGAAACTTTTTATCCAAATCTTTTATTCCAAAAAAACACTCGTGATTATGTAACTTTATAAGGATATGTTCCATAAGTATAACACTACTATACTTCGTAATGCTAGAGACTTACAGCTCGAGCTAGTTCGAGAATGACAAGCGAGAATTGACTACACTCGGTTAGTTTTGCAGTCCATCTTCCTATTTAGTCTGTATTAAGCGTCGTAGCAAAGTTACCAGGGATCGCATTACGAGAATCTATGAAGTCTCACCTACGTCACTTTATGACAAGCTCTCAGTAACCAGTGACAAATTTATGGAACATATATTATGACCTTATGTTATTAGTATTGAGCTTAATAAGTTACTTTGGTTATTTGAAAACTAAGTGGGAAACGTTTATAGCTAGTGAGAGGCATTTGCTCTATAGAACACTGTAATTATAGCACCAAAATTATGTAATTTTCTTCACCAAATGGTTATTTAAACTAGGCGGTCGTATTCATAAACTTAATTATGGATTATTTTGCCAGTTATTAATTGGCCTTATTCCTGATCAACGCCACCGAGGCGTAGCGGCGACTTTTGGAACTATAATAATACGGTAGCCAATTAGAGGTGGCGCTGGAGTCGATGGACTCTGATGGAGATTTGTTATTTTCTATGTTTTGATTATTACCGCTTCAACTTCAAAAAACATGTTTTAACTAATTATTATTAACCTAATAATCTCCAAATAGACCAAAATCGAATGAAAACTTACTCTGAAAGTCTTATTTCATAATATTAGACAGAATAAGAAAGGTAAAATCAACTTTTAATACTTTTGAAACCATATCGCTTGTTAAGCCTTGGCTATTCACATGAATCAGAAAGATCAACAAAACATAGAAAATAACAGACCTCCATCATCAGAGTCTATCGACTCCAGCGCCACCTGTAATTGGCTACCGTATTATTATAGTTCCAAAAGTCGCCACTACGCCTCGGTGGCGTTGATCAGGAATAAGGCCAATTCACTTGTATTTATATACAATTTCTCCGTTATGAAGTCGGTTACGAAGAAGTGGAAACGATGGAACATGGATCCTTCCACAATCCTGGAAGTGATGAGTGTGGATTATGGTTCAATATTCAGAGTTTCCTTGAAAGATTTATATCCTCTCGCAAAATCATTTGTACAACAACCAGCATTAGCTTTACCGTGTTCACTGCGTTATATTGCGCCGCCTAAAGGACATGATTGTTGGCCGAAACAATCCATCGATAATTTCATTTCGTTTGCAACGCTTGATTCACCCAGAAATCTAAAGATATTTCAAAAATACAGGTAAGAGTTTGAACCAAAGTGCCGGGTTAATTAATTTGGCTTGGCGAAGGTAGCTAGGGAACCACGTGACTCGCGCTATGCTTTAAAACACGTTTTCACACGCTAGTGTTTTTGTTTTCAGCGCTGAAACAAACTGTATGGTAGATTTATTCAATGACAAGAATGAATCTGCCAGAATGTTTCTTATCCATTCTGAAGCAGCCACCGAAATAATTGAAGACCCAGGTAATTTTTATCGAACTAATGTTCAACTTAATTTAATTTATCTATTTAATTAAATTAAATTAAAAGTTCAGGTAACATAACATTATACCTTAAAATAATGGCCAATGGAAAATATTGAAAAAAAAAAAAAATCTCTTATTACAAAATAATTAGCATTTAATTAGTCTTAAAAACGAGGACTACTGCGCAGACTTAGAAATAAGGATAATTTTTAAACTAGTCCTTGGGACCAGTGACCCCCCCCTAGTGTCCTAAATAATAAACTGGTCTCCGGAGTGGTCCCAGCCTTTGTTCTCCTATAGATTTGCAATTAATAAACTGGTCCCGAGGACCAGTAACCCCCACTTTTTGAATTAAAAAACTAGTCCAAGCAATTAATAAACTGGTTTTGGACCAGTGGACGTGTGCTATTTCTAAGTCTGCTACTGCGTCAACCGCCATTGGTATACTAGCGTCTGCTAGCCAGAACCTCTTACGCGCCTTACCTCTCTCAGCCTGTTAGAATTCAACCAATCCCGAGGAGGTTATGTTATCTGAACTTCTCCTTTAAAATTATGCTCACTTTGATTGTGCACGCAGACATTGCCTTGCTTGACAACTTTGATCCGATGAAAACGGAATACACGAGTGCTAGAAACAATTACGTTACTGACATTGATGACGCTGGTGTTGCGCTAACAGGCTATCGTATGTGTTCATTTTAATTTTAATTTTATTTAACACCGGAATATATTAATTTGATTTGAAAACCATGCATATTCATCTGTTTAGTAATTTTTTAATCGGCAATTATTTTTCGTATTTGTTTTTCAAAATTATTTGAAATCAAATTTTCTTATCTCTTAATCGATTAAAATTTCCAAAAATCGATTTTTTTTTTATTAAAAATTTTGAATTTGAATTGGCTCAACGTGTTTGTTAAATATTTTAATTATGTTTGGTTTTTAGTGTTGACTTAAACTTTCTATTGGTATTTGAAGCAAATTGCGGGTCACGTGGATCCCCTACAAGTTGACTTTCCTCCTGAACTAGCTCCGGGTTTAAGCTTGGCGAAGGCTAGTGGGCGGGGTTTATAAGTGCACTTATAAATCCCGCCCACAAATGCTTCCTGCCTTCGCCAAGCCATAATTGGAGTTTGTAGGGAAAGCCACCTTGTAGGAGGTCCAATGGACCCGCGCTTTGCTTTAATCCATATCTTTTTAAAATTTAAAGTAATCTTTTAAAAATTTCGAATAATCTTTTAAAAATTTCAAATAATCTTTTAAAAATTTCAAATAATCTTTTAAAAATTTCAAATAATCTTTTAAAAATTTGAAATCTTTTAAAAACTTTAAATAATCTTTCAAAAATATTATTTAATGTTTTAAAAATTTTAAATAATCTTTTAAAAAATTTAAAATAATCTTTTAAAAAATTTAAAATAATCTTTTAAAAATTTTAAATAATCTTTTAAAAAATTTAAAATAATCTTTTAAAAATTTTAAAATCATCTTTTAAAAGGTGCCCAAGATGAGTCCTACATTTGTAAATACTACGCGAGAAATGGCGTGTGCTATAAAAGAAGCTGTCGTTACTATCACATCAAAACTTCCGGTGAGATAAAATTTAATTGTATTAATACTCGATTAATCTCGCCGTTTTTGACTATTAGAGAAATATTCAATTAAACACAGTGTTTGACTATTAGAGAATTATTTTAATTTGTCGCGCAGTCTTGACTATTCGATTAATCGATGAAATATTTGATTAACCTCGGAGTTTTGACTATTAGAGAAATATTCGATTAATCGTAGTTTTTGACTATCAGAGAAGTATTCAATTAATCGTGGTTCTTGGCTAATAGAAAATTATTTGATTAGCAGCGGAGTCCTGATTTATAGAGAAATATTCGATTAATCGCAGTTTTTGATCATTAGAGAATAATTCGATTAATCGCAGTTTTTGACTATTTGAGAAATATTCGATTAATCGCAGTTTTGACTATTCGAAAATTATTTTATTAACAGCGGTGTCTTGATTTCTAGAGAAATATTCGATTAATCACAGTTTTTGATCATTCTAGAATAATTCGATTAATCACAGTTTTTGATCATTATAGAAAAATTCGATTAATTACAGTTTTTGACCATTAGAGAAATATTCGAT
This sequence comes from Phalangium opilio, assembly GCA_019434445.1. Lineage (NCBI taxonomy): Eukaryota > Metazoa > Arthropoda > Arachnida > Opiliones > Phalangiidae > Phalangium > Phalangium opilio. The sequence continues at coordinate 175,659 of JAEQBA010000313.1, read as the reverse complement.
TAATCGTAGTTTTTGACTATAAGAAAATTATTCGACTAACAGTGGAATCATGACTTCTAGAGAAATATTCGATTAATCGCAGTTTTTGATCATTATAGAATAATTCGATTAATTACAGTAATTGATCATTAGAGAAATATTCGATTAATCGTAGTTTTTGACCAATAGAGAAATATTCGACTAATCGTTGTTTTTGACTATTAGAAAATTATTTTATTAACAGCGGTCTTGACTTCTAGAGAAATATTCGATTAATTAGAGTTTTTGATCATTAGAGAAATATTCGATTAATTACAGTTTTTGATCATTAGAGAAATATTCGATTAATTACAGTTTTTGATCATTAGAGATATATTCGATTAATCGTAGTTTTTGACTATTTGAAAATTATTTGATTAACAGCGGAGTCTTGACTATTCGATTAATCGTAGTTTTTGACTATTTGAAAATTATTTGATTAACAGCGGAGTCTTGACTATTCGATTAATCGTAGTTTTTGACTATTTGAAAATTATTTGATTAACAGCGGAGTCTTGACTATTCGATTAATCGTAGTTTTTGACTATTTGAAAACTATTTGATTAACAGCGGAGTCTTGACTATTCGATTAATCGTAGTTTTTGACTATTTGAAAATTATTTGATTAACAGCGGAGTCTTGACTATTCGATTAATCGTAGTTTTTGACTATTAGAAAACTATTTGATTAACAGCGGAGTCTTGACTATTCGATTAATCGGTGAAATATTTGATTAACAGCGGAGTCTTGACTATTCGATTAATCGACGAAATATTTGATTAATCGAACCGGGGTTTGAATACGGATTTGCTATCTAAGCTCTCAGAGCCTGGAGTAGGAATTTAAAATGCAACCTAGTTTTTGTTTTGACAGTTACATAGCAAGAGCAATATAGCAATTATATGTTAATGACATGTATTAAAATCGGAAAAAATTCATATTTGACTGTTGCAGGAGATTGTACCGCCGATAAAGACATCCAGGCGGGTAGAATTCCTCTTGAATTGCCAGCTGAAGGAATTAGAGTACTCGCGATGATTTCTTACGTCTATAATCCAGGATCTTTTTACATCATTTGTCCTTTCGGTGTAAATGACGCTAGCGTAATTACGAAGTCAACTGGTAAGATAATTAATTTATCGAAATTGAAATACATTCTGCATGGTTTAGCTGTGTTAGAGTTCAATAGCTACTATTCTCGCAATTAGGTATGGAACGAGTGGTAACATTTGAAAATTTAGGTATGACAATAATCACGCAGACTGCTTTAAATAATTTGTGTGTTTGCCGAAGTGTTTTGTTCAAGTATCGTATATCATTTTCAAAAATTTCATGAATATTTTTATTTGTTTTCCAAATTTTATTATTTCACTACGTTAACACTTCACTCCCTTTAGAATCAGTCGAATTTGACCTGCTAAACCAAGGCTTCATTTCATAATGGTTTCATAATCAACTAACATTTTTTAAAAAGGGACCTGGTGTAGGCGTTTAGTTTTTGACTATACCATGACGTTTTGATAGCTTGAAATTTTAACATAATAACTTCGTTGTGTTTGTTTGAGAGTCGAAAATGCCATTTGACTGGGTTTTGATATCATAACGGTGTTTCCATCTGGTGGAAAAGATCTGTAGCTCGCATGTGCCGTTGTAATTTTAGCAACAGCGCTACGTCAGTTTTATTGGAAAAAACTTAATCTATACATGATATTATTGACTTAAACGCTAGTTTAAAGCATTAAATATGATGGCTAGAACATGACAATCTGACCCCTTTGAGCCTAATCTCCGCCTAGTCTAAACCTACCTACCCTAGCCCCAAAATATAAGCCTACCATGGATTAACTAACGCTAGGGATTGTTCACTAACTGTGTTTCCCATGCATTGCTATCGCCAGTTACATGTTCCGAATTATTCCTCGATTCCCCTCTTCATTCCCCCAAATTTGTTGGACCAAAACGGATGTAGATATAGCGCCATCTTAAGTCAAAATAAATAGTTTTTTGCGGATTTTAAAGATGGCGGCGCCAAATTTAGGCGGGATCTTGATTTTGACGTCATAGGACACGTGATATTTGGTCCAATTTTCTTATAACTTCCTGTTAGGGATAATAGCTGCGGCTAGGGGGCGTTTGGAACATGCATACTTCAACTTTTAGGGGGAACGAACAATCCCTATAGCCCTAAAATCTAAGCCTACCTACCTAAACTATAGCCCTAAAATCTAAGTCTGCCTACCCTAGCCCCAAAATCTAAGCCTGCCTACCCTAGCCCCAAAATCTAAGCCTGCCTACCCTAGCCCCAAAATCTAAGCCTGCCTACCTAAACTAGCCCTAAAATCTAAGCCTGCCTACCTAAACTAGCCCTAAAATCTAAGCCTGCCTACCTACCCTACCTCCAAAATCTAAGCCTGCCTACCTACCCTACCTCCAAAATCTAAGCCTGCCTACCTACCCTACCTCCAAAATCTAAGCCTGCCTACCTACCCTACCTCCAAAATCTAAGCCTGCCTACCCTACCCCCAAAATCTAAGCCTGCCTAACCTAGCCCCCAAAATCTAAGCCTGCCTAACCTAGCCCCCAAAATCTAAGCCTGCCTAACCTAGCCCCAAAATCTAAGCCTACTTACCTAACCTAACCTCAAAATCTAAGCCTGCCTACCCTAGCTCCCAAAATCTAAGCATCTAAGCCTACTTACCTAACCTAACCCTGAATCCATAAGCCTACTTATCTAACCCTGAATCCATAAGCCTACTTATCTAACCCTGAATCCATAAGCCTACTTATCTAACCCTGAATCCATAAGCCTACTTATCTAACCCTGAATCCATAAGCCTACTTATCTAACCCTGAATCCATAAGCCTACTTACCTAACCTAACCTCAAAATCTAAGCCTGCCTACCCTAGCTCCCAAAATCTAAGCATCTAAGCCTACTTACCTAACCTAACCCTGAATCCATAAGCCTACTTATCTAACCCTGAATCCATAAGCCTACTTATCTAACCCTGAATCCATAAGCCTACTTATCTAACCCTGAATCCATAAGCCTACTTATCTAACCCTGAATCCATAAGCCTACTTATCTAACCCTGAATCCATAAGCCTACTTATCTAACCCTGAATCCATAAGCCTACTTATCTAACCCTGAAACCATAAGGCAACCTAACTACCTAACCTAACCTTGAAACCATAAGCCAACCTACCTACCAGTAGCCCCAATTCTAAGCCAACGTAATGTAACCCAAAATATAAGCCTATCTAGTTTTTCTATCCGTCTATTGTAGTTGCTTAGAACATGTTAAAACTGCAATTACACAAATGCAATCATCTTACTTAGGTTATCCAGACAGACAAAAGAAGTACGACCACTTATCCAAAGATTTGAAGTACGTTTGCGTGGGAAACACTTAACCATATCTTAACTAATAATTGGTCTTAATGGTATTTTCAGCGAGTACTATCAAACTAGTTCATTTTTGGAGGACAATAATTTAGAGGTGGCACTTTCGACTATTGTTGCGTGCAAATTTGAGGACACGAGCTCCTGGCATCGCGCGAAAGTCACTGGATTCACGGGTGACAATGTCAATGTGGTCTACCTTGATTATGGAAATGAAGCCTGCGTACCAAGGAGCAGTGTCAGACAAATAAAGCCTCAATTTATGAACCTACCTCAACTAGCTATTCATTGTGTCCTAGACAATGTCATTCCAGCTAATGGTAGCACTTGGACTAAAGAAGCCATGTAAGCTTGCTATTATATCGAACGACCATGTTACCATGGGTCGGCCGATCTTAATGAAATTTTAACCACATTAACTAGCAACTATTTGATGGTGAATGCCCAAATTTTAGCGCAAAATTTTAATTAGAAGCAAAATTAGAGGCTTTTGAAAAAAAGTCACGTTTTTAGGTGTACGCCATGACCATATTCGTACCCCTGAGCATAATGTTGAGCAGTATAATTATCCAAAGACGCTTATATGAAAGTTTTTTATGTTTAGGAATAGCTAGCTGTTTCTAAATTTTGAAAATTAGTTCTGTTAAGTTCGGGATAAGATGTCTAATGTTAAATTAAATTTTAGGGAATGTTTCATCCAGAAAACTCAAGAAAAATTACTATACGCAAAGATCATGCGAATCATGTGAGTATTGGCATATAAGTTCGTAAGATATGTTCCATACGTTTGTCACTGGTAACTTAGAAACTGGGGCTTGTCATGAAGTGAATGAGGTAGGTCATAGATTCAGGGTAAAGCGAGGGAGGCCTGGTGAGGCGCTGACAAAGGCTTAGTAAGCTCAGACTAAATAGGACCTAGATGGAAGTCCTGCAAAATTAACCACCGAGTGTAGGACTTCAATTCTCGCTTGTCGTTCTCGAACTAGCTCGAGCTGTAAATCTCTCAGTAGCATTACGAAGTGTCAAACTTATGGAAAGAACATATCTTATAAACTATTGAATGATAGACAAACCCCGATAAACTTGTCCTTTTCAACGCAGGAAATATTTCTTATAGAATGACCTTTATTTTTCTTATAGAATGACCTTTATTTTTCTTATAGAATGACCTTTATTTTTCTTATAGAATGACCATTTATTTTTCTTATAGAATGACCTCTATTTTTCTTATAGAATGACCTCTATTTTTCTCATAAAATGACCTCTATTTTTCTTATAGAATGACCTTTACTTTTCTTATAGAATGACCTTCATTTTCTTATAGAATGACCATTTATTTTTCTTATAGAATGACCTCTATTTTTCTTATAGAATGACCTCTATTTTTCTCATAAAATGACCTCTATTTTTCTTATAGAATGACCTTTACTTTTCTTATAGAATGACCTTTACTTTTCTTATAGAATGACCTTTACTTTTCTCATAAAATGACCTTTAATTAATTATTCTTATAGCAACAATACTTTATACGTGGATCTGTACACATCATCTGGCGAACACTATATCAATTTGAGCAACCTTCTAGTTAGTGAGGGGCACGCGAAATTGCCAAGATGCAATTCGCGTCTCAATGCCATGTTTATGTCAGATGAATACCGTAGCTCATCCGAGGAAGAAGGTGACTATTTTCCTGGTTAGGAGAGAGAAAAGTTTAAAGACGTGTATTTAAATACCTTTGCAAGAAGAATGTTAATTGCTCCAATGGAGCCTGAATTAATAAATTTAAGCTGATTTTTAATGATAATTCTTTATGTGCGAATTAAATATCTTTATTCTTTGATATATCTTGATTGGTTAATGAATGTATGTACATATTGGTAAATGCACTTTTGGAGCTAGGGTCCGTCCCTACAACTCCGCAGGGCTGAGAACAAGTGGGCCTTGAGTATTTGTCTTAACTTTATTTGGGAAAAGTGGAGTTGTTTCTAGTAACTCCATAATTAATATGCATCAAATTGTATCTGGGACATGGATGCATCGTGCAAGACAAAATGAAGGAACTTAAGTTACAGGTTTCTCCTTTAAAGCAAAGCGGGGGTCCGGTGGATCTCCTACAAGGTGACTTTCTTCCTGAACTAGCTCCGGGTTTGGGTTGGCTTGGCGAAGGCTAGTGTGCGGGGTTTATAAGTGCAGTGCACTTATAAATCCCGCCCACAAATGCCTTCGCGAAGCCAAAACTGGAGTTTGTAAGGAAAGTCAATAATTTGTAGGAGATCCACTGGACCCGCGCTTTGCAAGGTGACAGGTAAACTCGAAGGACTTATGCATTCATTCTGTATAACAATAGAGCTATTTCAGAGGGGGTAATGGCTACGTCACCAATGCTATTTGCCCATAGAGAAAACCCTCATAAAATGGCCGCCCTACACTCAAAGGCAGGCCCAATTTTCGTAGCAGACGAAATTTTTCCCCCACTGAAATAGCTCTATAGCTAATTTCCAGTTGACTATCAAACAACCATTAAAGCATAGCGCCGGTCATGTGGATCCCCTACATGGTGACTTTCCTTACAAACTCCAATTTTTGGTTAGCGAAGGCAGGAGGCATATATGGGTCGGTTTTTAAAATTGCACTTATAAATGCCGCCCACTAGCCTTCGCCAAGCTGTGCTTTAACTATAAAATTGTTTCACAGAACTCCCACTAATAGGTGCGTTAGTCAAACTAATGACGTGACACATTTGCTCTCCATGTTTTCCCACTTGCCTCTCTTTCTATATTTGACTAACAGCAGCAGTTCATAAAGCGAGTGTTGGAGTGATTAGCCAATTTCTATTCCCTTAACGAATTGTAGTGTTATGTTTTAATTTAATCAAATACACACGTGACAATAGTTTATAGAAAAATTTAATGCAGCAGAATAATTATACCTTGGATGGAAACATTACAAATGATAATTAAGGTAGATATTTTTTTTCCAAACGGATTTTCTAAGACTGATTACTTAACGTAAGAGCGGCATGAATGTTTAAACCACGCATAATTTAAAAAAAACATTTGATTAATTTGAAACAATCATCTATATTTTTTACACTTTACTGGTCTTAATCCTTTCGTCTGGACTTGCTACTTCTATCCCGACTATCTTCAGTTGGTCTTTTACTGGCTTTTTTGGCTTCAGTTAAAAATTTATCCAAACCGAAAGGATCTTCCTCTTCCTCATCTTGTTTCTCGAACTGAACTGGACCATCGCGACGAGCGCTTCTATCGGTACCAGAGAACCCTTTATCGGGAACAAACCGACTCGTTTTAATCAAAGTATCAAGATCATTCTCGTAGGTTTCCTTTTCTTGAGTCGAACGAGTAGGTCTATATATATTTTGGCCAACAGTTTGATTGGACCTCCATGGTTTATCGTAAACGTTATAATCCTCTTCATCTCCGAATCCGCTATCCATTCCCTTTCTTTGATTAAAAAGACGTTGATCAAATTGAATTTCGTCTGCTCCGGAAGCCTTGGCACCGGGTAATCCCAGAGCAATTTGCTCGCTTATATCTCTTTCTCTTTGCTTCTCAATTTTGGATCTCTTATCAGGAGCGGCTCTTGCTAGGTTCCTTTCTCTTTGACGGTCCTTATGACGTTCGTAACGTAATTGACCCCTTTCGCGGGCGTCATCGTCTTTATCATTACTTGAAGCGGCTTGAGATCGAATACCAACTCTCTCTTCACGGGCTTTTTGAGCCAATTGTCTCAAATGCTCCTCTTTCTTCTCTTTCTCCTTTTGAGCTAGTTTCTTCTCTAATTGAGCCCTCATTTCCACAGCTTCTCTGGCTTTTCTATCAGCAATGTACAGCGCTTCAGCGAGTTTAGCAAAGTTTTCGTTAATGTGGACTTGTTGTAAACCTCGGCCATCGGCAGCCAGACGTTTATCGAGAGGAATGGTGTAACCCTTGGCGTTTTTCCAGTTGGAAATGCAAGGAGGTATTCTCCATTCTTGTTGCTCTTTTACGGTTACTTTACGAGTTGGAGAATGCATCACCGGTGGAGGGGGAGATGGTGGTCCGCGAGGTATTTTCTTGTTAATTTTGAAACGTGGTGGTTCCATCGGATCTTTCTGCAACTCGACCATTCGGACAATTCTCTGTTTAGCTCCCGAATTATAAGCCATTCCTTGTTGAGATGGAGTGTAACGGATGTATTGAGCTGGACTTTGTTTTTCCGCAGCTCTTACTGGCATAGCAGCTGATATTTTAGATTGGGTCAGCTTCTCCAAAGCCAATCTGAAAAGAAAATATCGTAACGAATGATAAAAAATGCGTTTACCGGTCCAATATGTGTTTTAGTTATTAACCTAGTAGCTTCTGTGGTTTCTTCAACAACTTCGTCATCAGGTCTCTGCAGCTCGGGATCGTTTTCATTTTTAATCTCGGATGGAAGTAGATCTTGAAACTTGTGGTATATAACTTTGTCCTTCTTCTGTCCTTGTCGAACAATAACGTCATACTTGATTTTTCCTGAAAAAAAAAAAAAAAATATTTTCTTGATTTCATTTCTGCATAGATAAATGTTGAAAGGGGTAACGCGTCACCACGTCAAGCACCAATGCAGGGTTCATACAACTTTTGGGAAACAAATTTCCCTGAGATTTCCAGGTTTTTCCCCATATACTTCCCTGAATTTTCCAGGTTTTTCCCGTATTCGGAGTATCCTATGGAGCAAATGTTAGCGAAGGAGGGGGGGGGGGCAAATTGGACTATTACATAATCAAAGGACATCCCCGTATCTCTAGTAGAACCAGAGTTATGAACCTCCAAAGTTTAGTGGAGGGGGGGGGGTATTTTTAAGAACATTTTGCTTAATTATTTGGCCCCTGTTTGACGCAAATTCCCCTGAATTTTATTAAAAATTATAAATTTCCCTGAAGTTTTTGTCAACTATTTATTTCCCTGATTTTTCCAAGTTTGTATGAACCCTGCCGATACCAAAGGTATATTGTGCACCATTATACTCTCTTTGGAAGATGTGTAAAAATCTGGTTCAATAAACCAGAGTTTGTTCCATAAACTGTACTGGTTAATGTTTCATGTGAAACAGATTTATTATAATTTTCATTTTGGAATATTCTTTTTTTGTCTTAATTTGAGTAAAGGCACCTGCCCGCCTATGACTGTATTAAGCTTTATAGTTAGTTAACATTTAATGCCACTACTATTATTATTAAAGTAAAAGTCCAGGTAACATAATTAACATTGTACCTTAAAAGATAGGCCTTTTTCTAAATATAAAAGGAAAAATGTTTAAAAACATTCTCTTATTTCAAAATAATTAACATTTAATTAGTCTTAAAAATAATCAAGGACTACTGCGCCATCCGCCATTGGTTTAGTGGCGTCTGCTAGCCAGAACCTCTTACACCTATGGGATTGGTTGATTTCTCACACAGACTGAGATAGGTAAGGGCAGTCTGGGAAATAAGGATATTTTTTAAACTAGTCCTTGGAACCAGTGACCCCTAGTGTCCGAAATAATAAAGTGGTCTCCGGACTGGTCCCAGCCTTTGTTCTCCTATAGATTTGCAATTAATAAACTGGTCCCAAGGACCAGAAACCCCTAGTGTCCGAAATAATAAAGTGGTCTCCGGACTGGTCCTAGCCTTTGTTCTCCTTTAGATTTGCAATTAATAAACTGGTCCCAAGGACCAGTAACCCCTCTTCTTGAATTAAAAAACTAGTCCAGTCAATTAATAAACTGGTTTTGGACCAGAGGAAGTGTGCTATTTCCCAGACTGGGTAAGGGGTAAGAGTTTCTGAATAGCAGACGTCACAAAACTAATGGCGGATGGCGCGGTAGTCCTCGTTTTTTAAGATTAATTGCTAATTATTTTGTTATAAGAGATTATTCTTGTAGGCATAATGTTATGTAATCAAAACTTTTCCTTTAAGCTTGTGTTACCTATCAAAATAAGTGAGATGCTAAAAGACCACAATCTAAACCATCTTATATCTTATTAGAATTAATGTTTTGTAATTAATTGGGTGGAATTAGGAATCCACATGGAGATTATACCTTGAGCGTCAAGTTGTACTGGAATAGCGTTGGATGATGTTTTCTTCTTCTTTCCAAGGTCTAATGGATGCTGGGCAACGTGAACCTCAGGGTACGCTCCTCCATCACCATAATCTTCATTAACTCGAGGTATCCATCCTTCTCGGGCTCCGTATGGTGGGATTACCCTGCTTGATGCCATAGTAATCAATTGTTTAGAAGCATTTTTATGGGATGCTTCTCTCTCAACATCTTCATAATCGAAAGATGGTTGAGTTGGAGGTGGTAAGAGGCTGTTTAACAATGCCATCTTGATTTCCGAGTCGTAAGAAGAGCCAAGGATTTAAAAACCTAAAATTTACGAAAAAAAAAACGCAATAATAAACACCACCAATGCCAAAACCAAGGCCCATAATACCCAATAAACAAAAACTTACGAGAATTAATCCGATATTATGTTTATATATAGATGCTATTGGGTGCGTTTTTTAAAACGCACACAAAAAAGTTATTAGAAAATCGTAAAGGTGATAGTTATTTAACTAATTACAAAAATAGTCTTAAAAAATAAGACCATAATCCAAATTATGAACCATAACGTCCATAGACTAAATGGCCAGAATCAGACTACGCTCCGTCATAGCCGACTCGATCATGCGTCGTGGAGTGCGTGATCGAGTGGGCTAAGGCTCGGTTCTGGACAGGTCCAATATAGCGCACTCAATCGCACTTTCTGGATCCAGCTCAAAAAAGATGCAGCAAAGATATATTTGTTATATTTTCTTTGTTCAAACGTATTTGAATGTGTTTGGCCCGAGGTTTGATCTTCGCTTTGACAATCATATCAAATTGACATGAACGAACAAAACAATGCCCCGGAGCACCAATTAGTACTACATGGGTGCATAGCCCACTCGATAACGCGCTAAACGACGCAAGCTGTATCGCGTGATTGAGTTGGCTAGGATGATTGTTAACTTAAACCTCTCCGTTGTCGGCACTACAGGCTCATTGCTTGTTCTGTGTAATTTCTTCTTGTTAATGTTTGTTGCCGACGAACCGGAACCCGGGACGCAGCGTTGTGTGGGGCTGTGAGCGTAGTGTCTGTCTGGGCATAATCCCATAGCATATGCAGTTTGTTTTCAAAGTATTCGGCGTTTGGCCTAACCTAGGCCTTGGCACAAGCTGAATAAATAATAGAATCGTTGTTTTGTTGTTTTTATTTTTTAAAATTTAAATAATGGCTGCAAATATGTATAGAGTTGGTGGTATGTAATACTGTTTGTTATTTTTAATAGATATTTCTTTATTACAATTATAAGACTTTCCTGCGTAAGTTGTAACTGTTGAAATCTTGCAAAACCTTTGTGACAGAAGTCACTAAGTGAACAATAGCATGTTTTACTGGCTATATTTAAATAAAAATTTGTTTTTGGAGTCATTGTGAAATTATAATATGACTGTCTTTAATTTTGTAGATTACGTCTACTTTGAAATATCATCAACACTACCTTATCAAATAAGGCGGATTGAAGAACTAATTAAGGTAGATTTTTATACTTTGAAGTCATTTGCACGAACTCTGTGGCTCCTGATGAAATCATTGAGAAAGTTTTATTTCTTTTAGACGCCAAATGGAAATGTTGAAGCCAAAGTCATGTGCTTCTATAGGCGACGGGATATTTCAAGTTCATTAATGTCACTTGCTGATAAACATCAAAGTAATATATATATAAGTTTTACAGAATGGAATAATAAATTATTTCCTGCTGGTTTTGTGATTAGGGAAGTGCTAAAAATATTAAGGTGTCCTACCAAAACACTAGTTTCCCAGGGGTAACAATATGTTCTTTACAAAATTCATATGTATATATGGATAGTTAACACACATTCTTGAAAACTGGGGAATGAATAATAAATGGGAAAGGGAGGGACTCTAAATCAGCCTTTCACTCTGTGAACTTTGCCACCATTATGATGGAAAGGGGAGGAGCCATCTTAAACGACATCTCCCTGGTCCCTCCCTCTTGTTTAGGGGAGGAGCCATCCCAAACTACATCTCTCTGGCCCTTCCCTATTGTTTAGGAGAGGAGACATCTCTCTGGCCCTTCCCTATTGTTTAGGAGAGGAGACATCTCTCTGGCCCCTCCCTATTGTTTAGGGGAGGAGTCATTCTGAAACTACTTATCTCTGGCCCCTCCCTATTATTTGGAGGGGGAGCCATCTTAAACTACTTATCTCTGGCCCCTCCCTATTATTTAAAGGGGGAACCATCTTGAACTACTTATCTCTGGCCCCTCCCTATTATTTGAAGGGGGAACCATCTTGAACTACTTATCTCTGGCCCCTCCCTATTATTTGAAGGGGGAACCATCTTGAACTACTTATCTCTGGCCCCTCCCTATTATTTGGAGGGGGAGCCATCTTAAACTACTTATCTCTGGCCCCTCCCTATTATTTGGAGGGGGAACCATCTTAAACTACTTATCTCTGGCCACTCCCTATTATTTGGAGGGGGAGCCATCTTAAACTACTTATCTCTGGCCCCTCCCTATTATTTGGAGGGGGGAGCCATTTTAGTGAAATGGGGAGGAGCCATATTAAACCACGCCCCTCTGGCCTTTCCCATTAACACAATAGGGAGCAGGCAAAGGGGTGAAAATCTCCCCTATTAAACATCAAGATTCAGTTTATTCAATCAGATGCATTTCTCTACTAGCCTTCCACTCTGTTAAGCTTGTCGCCATTTTGGCGGAAAGGGGAGGAGCCTTATTAAACCACGCCCCTCTGGCCTCTCCCACTAACTCAATGTTGATCTCAATTTTGAAAACCAAAATATTTAGTGAACTGAAAACCAGTTAACGAAGATTACACTAAATTTTTGGCCCATTTAAATTTATTTATTCGTAGGTGCCTTGGAAGAGGAGGAGGAACTTGATTTAGAGAGTCTATCTGAAGAAGAAAGGCACCAGTTGAATCATCGAGAGCTCTTTCTCTCTAGACAGGTGGAAGCCCTGCCAGCGACGCATATCCGCGGAAAATGCTCCGTTACTTTGCTCAATGAGACTGAATCACGATTGTCATACTTAAATAAAGATGTAAGGATAATAATCTGCTACCACGAACATTCTCGTGAGGTCACACATTCCTATATGTTGCCTCTGCTTTGGCGACCATATTGTCATAAGTCTTCAGCTTAGGCCATACAATTGACGTCATGTTCCCATAACTCCTCACATCTCAGTACCATTTTATAGTCTCGAAAATGATGACCTTTGGAGTCTTATTTTTTTGTTACATTTACTCATGTAGGATGCGTTTTTCTACTCATTGGTGTACGATCCTCAGCAAAAAACCTTATTGGCTGATAGAGGTGAAATCAGAGTTGGACAAAGATACCAAGCTGAAGTTCCACCATCAACACTACCCAAACCAGGTTGTTATATACATCTTTCTTAGTCTAGGAGCAAGTTCAGAACTTGTTCAGGGTTTGTACTTAACCTAGATAAGTCACGGATTTGGAAAATAGAGGGATAACAGGGTTCATACAAACCTGGAAAACCTGGAAAAATCAGGGAAATAAATAGTTGACAAAAACCTCAGGGAAAATTCAGGGAAATTTTGGATTTTTAGTAAAATTCAGGGAAATCAGGGAAATTTGCGTCAAACAGGGGCCGAGTAATTAAGCAAAATGTTCATAAACATACCATCCATAGGAATAGCATTAGACCCAGCTTTGGAGGCTCGTAACTCTGGTTCAATTAGAGATACGGGGGTGTCCTTTGAGTATGTTATAGTCCAATTTATCCCCCATCCAACCATACTAAAACCTTACGGCTACGACAAATAGGGGCCGAGTAATTAAGCAAAATGTTCATAAACATACCATCCATAGGATTAACATTACACCCAACTTTGGAGGCTCGTAACTCTGGTTCTAGTATAGATACGAGGATGTCCTTTGAGTATGTTATAGTCCAATTTATCCCCCATCCAACCATACTAAAAACTTAGGGCTACGACAAACAGGGGCCGAGTAATTAAGGAAAATGTTCGTGAACATTCCCTCCATAGGATTAACATTACACTATACTTTGGAGGTTCGTAACTCTGGTTCTACTAGAGATACCAGGATGCCCTTGGAGTATGTTATAGCCCTATTTGTCCCCCCTCCTCCTTCGTTAACGGGAAAAACCTGGAAAATTCAGGGAAGTATATGGGGAAAAACCTGGAAATCTCAGGGAAATTGGTTTTCCAAAAGTTGTATGAACCCTGGATAAGTCAGGGATTTAAAGTTTTGTCCTAAAACGTCAGGGATATGCCAGGGATTTCGTTTGGTATATCAAACCATGCTTGGAGCAATGCTAAATATGGGCCAGGTGTAATTATGATGTGGTCTGTGTGGGTAAACACCTTAAAATGGTCAGGGATATTGCCAACATTTGGTCAGGGATATTGCCAACATTTGGTCAGGGATATTGCCAACATTTGGTCAGGGATATTGCCAACATTTGGTCAGGGATAACCTGGAAAAGTCAGCTCGGATTTTCAATATAAAAAAGTGGGGTTGTTTATACTAATGTTGATTTATATTCATTTAAAATGTGGTGAAGTTAGAAGCATTTTAATTTCTCGAAGCTCGGAACTTGTGGGTGTAAAGCTAAATTTGAAAAAGAGGAAATATCATCATCATTTATAAGGGATAATGTTGATTATTATTATAGCTGAGGATGACGACCGAAAACTGGAAGAGTTAGAAGAGCTGGTGTACAATCCTCATCACGGATTGCAAGATAGACAAATAGACCAATTTCTCATCATTTGCAGGTATTTATTTGATCTCGTTGCTCTATGGAGTAAACCTCTTTAAGGCGAATTAACAAAAAAGTATAATACTTTGTTCAATTTCAACATGAAGTTTCGCAATTTCAGCCATATTAATATCTGCAGTGTTGTTACATTATAGTTTGTGTTTTTATTCAAAAACTGATAGTATGACTATGTTTCAAAAATTGGCAATATCAGTTTGGAGCGCTTCCGTCCTTTAATGCTATATATTATTAGTGTTAGAAATCGGTTTAAGAAGTGATTATTTGAATTTTAATTCGATTAATCGACTTTCTTTCGTGTTGTGATTTATCAGTTTTCTTTTGTCTCAGTCTCGGTTATTTAAATATTTTTCAATTAATCGAATTTGTTTTGACGAATGCGGTTTTCGATTGAACTTTTTAGGAAAAGAACTTTTGATTAGTCGAACTCGTTTGAGCTAAGGCAGTTTTCGATTAATCGAATTTGTTTGAGCTAAGGCAGTTTTCGATTAATCGAACTCGTTTGAGCTAAGGCAGTTTTCGATTAATCGAACTCGTTTGAGCTAAGGCAGTTTTCGATTAATCGAACTTGTTTGAGCTAAGGCAGTTTTCGATTAATCGAACTCGTTTGAACTGAGGCCGTTTTCGATTAATCGAACTCGTTTGAACTGAGACCGTTTTCGATTAATCGAACTCGTTTGAACTGAGGCCGTTTTCGATTAATCGAACTCGTTTGAACTGAGGCCGTTTTCGATTAATCGAACTCGTTTGAACTGAGGTCGTTTTCGATTAATCGAACTCGTTTGAACTGAGGTCGTTTTCGATTAATCGAATATGTTTGAACTGAGGTCGTTTTCGATTAATCGAACTCGTTTGAACTGAGGTCGTTTTCGATTAATCGAACTCGTTTGAACTGAGGTCGTTTTCGATTAATCGAACTCGTTTGAACTGAGGTCGTTTTCGATTAATCGAACTCGTTTGAACTGAGGTCGTTTTCGATTAATCGAACTCGTTTGAACTGAGGTCGTTTTCGATTAATCGAACTCGTTTGAACTGAGGTCGTTTTCGATTAATCGAATATGTTTGAACTGAGGCCGATTTCGGTTAATCGAATATGTTTGAACTGAGGCCGTTTTCGATTAATCGAATATGTTTGAACTGAGGCCGTTTTCGATTAATCGAATATGTTTGAACTGAGGCCGTTTTCGGTTAATCGGATTTGTTTGAACTGAGGCATTTTTCGTTTACCGATTAATCGAACTTGTTTTGACTACAACCTTTTTCAGCTAATCGAATTTGCTTTCACTGAGGCATTTTTCGAATAATGAAGGCAGATTTCATTTACTATTAAAATCACATTCAAAACATTTTTTCGAATATTTCTTATCTGAAACTTGTAGATCCGTTGGAACTTTCGCCAGGGCTTTGGACTGTTCCAGCTCTGTTAAGCAACCTAGTCTACATATGAGTGCAGCAGCGGCGTCTAGAGATATAACATTGGTGTGTTCTATTTTCCTTTATCATTTATTTGTATTTCCATTCATTACATGGCAAAAGATAATTGTATCGTTTTCAGAAACATGTTTCATAATAAGTAGAATGTGTTAAAATTGAAAGAACGAAAAACTGCATTGTAATACAATGTCTAAGATATTTACTGTTATTATTATTTGAAGTTTCACGCTATGGACCTATTACATAAACACAAATACAACATTACAAACGCAATTGCCAGCCTTGTTCCCGCAAGTGGTCCGGTGTTATGCAGAGATGAAATGGAAGAATGGTCAGCTTCAGAAGCTAATCTTTTCGAAGAAGCTCTTGAAAAATACGGCAAAGACTTCAACGATATTCGACAAGATTTTGTGAGTTTTCAACACTGATCTTGTAGAACATATCATTTAATATCGAGAGAAGTGTACCATGCACAAAGCGGGGACTGTAATTGTAACATGATTCTTCCCAACATCATCCCTTAACATTTGTAGTGGACAAGGTTACTAAACTGAATAGCATACGCAATAAATAGTTCCCTACTCATCATTACTCTATTAGCACTGCTTAGCTATTTGCCAAGGCCCATGCATGCGCTTGTGGATATTTTGTCCCAGCCGCGTCAAGACAATCAAGGTTTACGGGATGGTTGATTGCTGGGGATTTAGTAAATACCAAACAGTTATAGAATTCACCCTAGCACGGTGCGATAGTTACCCATCTGAAGTTTGATGAGTAGGAGATCAAACAAAATGGTGCCATGAGCCCGGGAAGAATCATGTTACATAACTAAAGCATTCAGAGGATACAGTTATAGAATTCACCCTAGCACGGTGCAAAGCCCATCTGAACTTAGTTTGATGAGCGGGAGACCAAACAAAATGGTGCCATGAGCCCGGGAAGAATCATGTTACGTAAAACTTAAGCATTAAGAGGATACAGAGTGTCCTCCTTCTTCTATTATTAAGGGGTTAATTGTGATATCATGAAATCTGAAGGTAGAATAATTCTCTGATTTTAACTAGCTTCCATGGAAAAGTCTGAAGAATATCGTAGAGTACTATTACATGTGGAAAACCACAGACCGCTATGTTCAGCAAAAGAGAGTGAAAGCTGTCGAAGCGGAAAGTAAACTGAAACAAGTTTACATTCCAAACTAGTACGTTTCCCACTAACCACAAATATCCTACGTAATATCATAAGATATGTTCCATAAGTTTGTCACTGGTAACTTAGAAACTGGAGCTTGTCATGAAGTGAATGAGGTAGGTCATAGATTCAGGGTAAAGCGAGGTGAGGCCCTGTCAAAGGCTTAGTAAATTCAGACTAAATAGGAAGATGCAAGTCCTGCAAAATTAACCAAGTGTAGTACTTCAATTCTCAAACTAGCTCTAGCTGTAAGTCTCTAGCATTACGAAGTGTAGGAAGTGTCATGCTTATGGAACATATCACTTATAAACCTATGATCATAATCTTCAAAAAACGCAACTACCTTATTTAGCACAAAGACTTCAAATCTGGATGGTACTGGACCAGGTGCTGAAACTCCCGCTGTTGGTGGAAGACCCTGCGAGGGTTGTTGTGGTAAGAGTTAACATAAATGTGTTCTGTTAGAGAGTAAGCTACTTGAAAACTTTGTTCGTTACTCTTTATTTTAGCGACTAGTTCCAGTCAATGGTACGCTTGGGGACCGGCTCATGTGCAGTGTCGTCTTTGCCAGAACTGTTGGTCATTTTGGAAGAAATATGGCGGCTTGAAACTTCCGACACCGAGACTGGAGAGTCTGGATTTAAGCTGCGGAAACTCATCAGCTGATAAGGCTTCATCTTTATCCTCAATGCATTCGGGCTCGTCTCATAGACCACATCGATGCTCGGCAACAGGCTGTGGAAAAGTAAATTTACCAATAAATCTGCATGAATTGGCTAAAGAAGTGGTATGTTCTAAGACCTACCAAGTATCAATTAACACGCTTGAGTAAAGGTGGTAGGGATTTGCATTGATACAATAGTTTGTTGCGAAATGACCAAGGCTTAATGTGCCTTTCGGTACACAAACTTTAAACAAGATTAAAAATGATATATCAGCAATTAGGACAGAGTCTCATTGGTTGAAACAACTCTGCAAAGGAGATTTAACACAGAAGATTCGTTTTTTATCATAGGAGTTCAAACTGAAAGCTCATTTAGCTCGACATTGCGCTACTGTTCATGGAATGGCGATTCGCTCTGGAAGTCCACGCCCCATTGTCAAAACTCGTGCCGCCTTTTATCTCTGCAGTACCAGACTGACTCGGTTTGCCAGAAGAATCTGTAGGACAATTCTCAAATCCAGAAGAGCAGCCAGAAATCCATTCCAACCCATTAATGTTGCAGCCATTAAGATTGAATGTGAGTTTTTCATTGATGACGTAGTTTACTTTCAGGTTGGAATTTATTCAACTGGGTAAAAATGTTGTTCTCGAACTGTTTCTTAACTTAGAAGGGCTTTTTTTTTATCCTAGGTCAAAATAAGATCATTGAAGGTGTCGTACCAAGTTTCCCGAAGCTTCGAGAACGAGAAAGGGGAAGAATTGTGGATATATCACTACGTCTTGGAACACCGAGTCTGCCGAGTCCGGATTGGTTAGTCGCAACCCCTAAAGACAAAATTCCACAACCAGAGAGACTAGCGTTTCCACCACCTCCAAGAGGCGAAGGTAAGATTGTGTTTCAGCTGATGACCCAAGTCATTGTTTTTATGAACTAGCTTAGCTATATCTAGCCTTACTCTAACCTAACTTAGGGTAACCTAGCCTTATCTAGCCTGGCTCTAACCTAACTTAAGGTAACCTAGCCTTATCTAGCCTGGCTTTAACCTAACTTAAGGCAGCTTAGCCTTATCTAGCCTGGCTTTAACCTATGGTAGCTTAGCCTTATCTAGCCTGGCTCTAACTTGAGGTAGCCTAGCCTTATCTAGCTTGGCTCTAACCTAAGGTAGCTTAGCCTTATCTAGCCTGGCTCTAACCTAAGGTAGCTTAGCCTTATCTAGCCTGGCTCTAACCTATGGTAGCTTAGCCTTATCTAGCCTGGCTCTAACCCAACTTGAGGTAGCTTAGCCTTATCTAGCCTGGCTCTAACCCAACTTGAGGTAGCTTAGCCTTATCTAGCCTGGCTCTAACCCAACTTGAGGTAGCCTAGCCTTATCTAGCCTGGCTCTAACCCAACTTAAGGTAGCCTAGCCTTATCTAGCCTGGCTCTAACCCAACTTAAGGTAGCCTAGCCTTATCTAGCCTGGCTCTAACCCAACTTAAGGTAGCCTAGCCTTCTCTAGCCTGGCTCTAACCCAACTTGAGGTAACCTTGCCTTATCTAGCCTGGCTCTAACCTAACTTAAAGCGACCCTCGGCTGTGGTTTAGTTTAAACAAATGGCAATAGATGCTCCCATAGTCAAGGGGTGGAGTTAAATTTCCCACTAAGGCTTAGCAAAGACTAGTTTTAACTCCGCCCTCGTGGACGAGTCTGGTTGGTTCAGCCTTTGACAAGGTAAAATTGGGTTGTAGAAGAATAGCCAGCATGTTATGGGTGCCACAGGAGCCGACATTTGCTTATTATTATACCTTGAACCCGATTAAGCAATTTCTCCGTTTTATTTATAATTCATAGTTGGGTTTTGATATGCTCTGAATTGTTTCTCCGAACGATTTATATTTTAGATGGACAGTTTCTTTTTTTGAGAACACCCGAGAAGGAAGAACCAAAGTTTTCAATCCACGGATCCCTGGGGAGCGCTTCCTCTTCAATCTTACGGAAACGGAACTATGAACAGAGTGGTCTATTAAGTGGAACAGCTGTCAATTTGGAACAGGAGTATACAATAGGTAAGGGGAATTTTTCCTTTTTTTTTTCTTTCTTTTTGTCGTTATGTTGTTATAGTTGTTAAGCGGCATTGCCTTCATTCACTCATTTAAATAAGAATGACTTTTGTTATGCTCATGCGTCATGCTAACCCTGGCACATACAATCCACAATTTTACTCAACAATATCTTTAAGTTATCGACTTTTATGTTGTTTAGGCGTAAGTTAAAATATTTCAGACTGGTATTATTTATTATAAGTTGTAATAGAGTTTAAGGCACTCCTTACGTTAGACAGTCTATGACGCTCGTTTCAAACATTTAAGCAAATTAACCAACGAATACATACAAACTGTACGTCAATCCTCGCACAACCCTTCAAGTTCGTGGTCATAGTGTCATTTTTGATCGCCAGTGTCCAACTATTATAAAATATGAAATAAGGAGCTTCAAGATAAAATTGTGAAGTTTTGCTACTTCTATTAGTATTAGTATTAGTGGGTCCATATTAGAGAGTCAACTGTTTATAATTCACATTATGGCAACTCCATCCATGAAAATTAAGTTAATCCTTATGAGAAATCACAAAATTTCGTTTTTCTCGCAATGTTGATGCTTTCGTTTTCTGATTGGTATTCAGTACTTGCCCGCGTATTCTGCAGCGTTCATTTGGAAGCCATTTCATTTTTCAAACTATATTATCTAATATACGACTCTGAGTATTCACTAATCACGTGAAATCACATACACATCATCTTAACGCATGTTCAAGTTTAGTATCACTAAATTATAGTAGAGTAATACTCTCATTAAATAATTAAGTAATCCCTGTATGTAATAAGAAATTTGTTAAGGAAAGTGAACAAATCTGTGTTCAACATAAATCAGTCGAGTAGCAAGTGGCAAAGTTAGTAACTGCAATAAGCACTTGCTTTTTCTTGTACGTAAATCATTTACCATACACAAGAAAATAGAGAAGTGATATTGGTAATCTTTTTTTTTTCTTCGCTTCGATGTTTTCCCGTTTACATGTAATGCTTTAGCTTAATGCGCTATGCTCTAGACACAAAAAAACCCTCACATATACCCTCATTTTTTGCTCTTAATTCGTAGACACCCACCCCTACAAACATTTGATTCGAACACATTTCTAATTACAGTTAAATCTTTAAAGAAAAAAAGGCGATCCACAATTCGAAATTAAAACATACATGTAAAACGTGTGAACCATAAAAATAAATCATAATTTTAACTCTTGAGCCCTATTTTCATTTTATGTTAGGTATAGGCTAACAAATTATACTCGTTTATTTTGACGATAAGAACGAGTATTTAACATCTGCGCATAGGATATGCGCACCAGCGTCCCACTTTCCATAATTTTTAACTATGTAACAAAGCGTGGTGGTCTTTCTGGTAGCTAGTTGTGTTCTCGAACAAATTATGCTGGTATACTATGACGATAAGATGTACAGAACGAGAGTTTAACCTCTGCGCAAAGCATATGCGCACCAGCGTCCCACTTTCCATAATTTTTAACTATACAACAGAGCGTGTTTGTCTTTCTGGTAGCTAGTTGTGTTCTCGAACAAATTATGCTGGTATACTATAACGATAAGATGTACAGAACGAGAGTTTAACCTCTGCGCAAAGCGTATGCGCACAAGCGTCCCACTTCCATAATTTTTATCTATGTAACGAAGCGTGTTGGTCTTTCTGGTAGCTAGTTGTGTTCTCGAACAAATTATGCTGGTATACTATGACGATAAGATGTACAGAACGAGTGTTTAACCTCTGCGCAAAGCATATGCGCACCAGCGTCCCACTTTCCATAATTTTTAACTATATAACAGAGCGTGTTGGTCTTTCTGGTAGCAGTTGTGTTCTCGGCAGCTTTTTGTGACGCCACTTGTTAATTTATCATAGGCATTCTGTATAATTCCACGAACAAATCTCAATACCTGATTGATAGCTAGCAAAAACATAGTTATATTGATAAATTCCTATCAGTTTTAAGCCTTGGCTGTTAGTTTTAATTCAATTGTCAAAGAGTCTGAAATCCTTGAAGATGCTAAGGTAATTGATATGTTTATGTGTAAATATTTGGTTGGTGTTTCTTTGTGAAAGACGACATTAAGTGAAACGATCATTGAACATTGACGCGCGACACAAATTTCATCATATTGTCAACTTTTACATCTCATTATGTCCCGGTGTTGCTCTTTTCCAGTCTAAATGAATTCTTGCGTCTATATTCTATCATAGGATCAACCTTTCCAAAACGTCGCCTAATGTCAAGCAGCGTTATAAAGTCTTCGGCTGGCGCAACTGCTCCTGATATATACAGCAATTTGGGAACCACAGTTCCAAGAGGTCCAAGCTCAACATTGTCACCCGGCCTTGTAATTGGTCGACCGACAACCCCAGTTAACGGAAGGGCCAAAGTTGCAACAATCACGAGAATCGGGGGTCGAAAGCAAATGATCTCTTGGGTTGATGCTCCTGATGATGTCTATTTTGTCGCTACAGAAACAACTAGGTAAATATTGGAATAGGCGGACTTGGCAGCACTACGTCATGCAACGTCAGGCTACCTCAGGGTTCATACAAACTTGGAAAACCTGGGAAAATCAGGGAAATAAATAGTTGACAAAAACCTCAGGGAAATTTAGAATTTTTAGTAAAATTCAGGCAAATCAGGGAAATTTGCGTCAAACAGGGGCCGAGTAGTAATTAAGCAAAATGTTCGTGAACATTCCCTCCATAGGATTAACATTACACTATAATTTGGAGGCTCGTAACTCTGGTTCTACTAGAGATAAGGGGATGTCCTTCGAGTATGTTATTGTCCTATTTACCCCCCACCCAACCATACTAAAAACGTAGGGCTATGACAAACAGGGGCCGAGTAATCAAGCAAAATGTTCGTGAACATTCCCTCTCCATAGGATTAACATTACACCCAATTTGGAGGCTCATAACTCTGGTTCTACTAGAGATAAGGGGATGTCCTTCGAGTATGTTATTGTCCTATTTACCCCCCACCCAACCATACTAAAAACGTAGGGCTATGACAAACAGGGGCCGAGTAATCAAGTAAAACGTAAACAAACATACCCTCTCCATAGGATTAACATTACACCCAACTTTGGAGGCTCATAACTCTGGTTATATTAGCGATACGGGGATGTCCTTCGAGTATGTTATTGTCCTATTTACCCCCCATCCAAGCATACTAAAAACGTAGGGCTATGACAAACAGGGGCCGAGTAATCAAGTAAAACGTAAACAAACATACCCTCTCCATAGGATTAACATTACACCCAACTTTGGAGGCTCATAACTCTGGTTCTACTAGAGATACGGGGATGTCCTTCGAGTATGTTATTGTCCTATTTACCCCCCATCCAAGCATACTAAAAACGTAGGGCTATGACAAACAGGGGCCGAGTAATCAAGTAAAACGTAAACAAACATACCCTCTCCATAGGATTAACATTACACCCAACTTTGGAGGCTCATAACTCTGGTTCTACTAGAGATAAGGGGATGTCCTTCGAGTATGTTATTGTCCTATTTACCCCCCATCCAAGCATACTAAAAACATAGGGCTATGACAAACAGGGGCCGAGTAATCAAGTAAAACGTAAACAAACATACCCTCTCCATAGGATTAACATTACACCCAACTTTGGAGGCTCATAACTCTGGTTCTACTAGAGATAAAGGGATGTCCTTCGAGTATGTTATTGTCCTATTTACCCCCCACCCAACCATACTAAAAACGTAGGGCTATGACAAACAGGGGCCGAGTAATCAAGTAAAACGTAAACAAACATACCCTCTCCATAGGATTAACATTACACCCAACTTTGGAGGCTCATAACTCTGGTTCTACTAGAGATAAGGGGATGTCCTTCGAGTATGTTATTGTCCTATTTACCCCCCATCCAAGCATACTAAAAACATAGGGCTATGACAAACAGGGGCCGAGTAATCAAGTAAAACGTAAACAAACATACCCTCTCCATAGGATTAACATTACACCCAACTTTGGAGGCTCATAACTCTGGTTCTACTAGAGATACGGGGATGTCCTTCGAGTATGTTATTGTCCTATTTACCCCCATCCAAGCATACTAAAAACGTAGGGCTATGACAAACAGGGGCCGAGTAATCAAGTAAAACGTAAACAAACATACCCTCTCCATAGGATTAACATTACACCCAACTTTGGAGGCTCATAACTCTGGTTCTACTAGAGATAAAGGGATGTCCTTCGAGTATGTTATTGTCCTATTTACCCCCCACCCAACCATACTAAAAACGTAGGGCTATGACAAACAGGGGCCGAGTAATCAAGTAAAACGTAAACAAACATACCCTCTCCATAGGATTAACATTACACCCAACTTTGGAGGCTCATAACTCTGGTTCTACTAGAGATAAGGGGATGTCCTTCGAGTATGTTATTGTCCTATTTACCCCCACCCAACCATACTAAAAACGTAGGGCTATGACAAACAGGGGCCGAGTAATCAAGTAAAACGTAAACAAACATACCCTCTCCATAGGATTAACATTACACCCAACTTTGGAGGCTCATAACTCTGGTTCTACTAGAGATAAAGGGATGTCCTTCGAGTATGTTATTGTCCTATTTACCCCCCACCCAACCATACTAAAAACGTAGGGCTATGACAAACAGGGGCCGAGTAATCAAGTAAAACGTAAACAAACATACCCTCTCCATAGGATTAACATTACACCCAACTTTGGAGGCTCATAACTCTGGTTCTACTAGAGATAAGGGGATGTCCTTCGAGTATGTTATTGTCCTATTTACCCCCCACCCAACCATACTAAAAACGTAGGGCTATGACAAACAGGGGCCGAGTAATCAAGTAAAACGTAAACAAACATACCCTCTCCATAGGATTAACATTACACCCAACTTTGGAGGCTCATAACTCTGGTTCTACTAGAGATAAAGGGATGTCCTTCGAGTATGTTATTGTCCTATTTACCCCCCACCCAACCATACTAAAAACGTAGGGCTATGACAAACAGGGGCCGAGTAATCAAGTAAAACGTAAACAAACATACCCTCTCCATAGGATTAACATTACACCCAACTTTGGAGGCTCATAACTCTGGTTCTACTAGAGATAAAGGGATGTCCTTCGAGTATGTTATTGTCCTATTTACCCCCCACCCAACCATACTAAAAACGTAGGGCTATGACAAACAGGGGCCGAGTAATCAAGTAAAACGTAAACAAACATACCCTCTCCATAGGATTAACATTACACCCAACTTTGGAGGCTCATAACTCTGGTTCTACTAGAGATAAAGGGATGTCCTTCGAGTATGTTATTGTCCTATTTACCCCCCATCCAACCATACTAAAAACGTAGGGCTATGACAAACAGGGGCCGAGTAATCAAGTAAAACGTAAACAAACATACCCTCTCCATAGGATTAACATTACACCCAACTTTGGAGGCTCATAACTCTGGTTCTACTAGAGATAAGGGGATGTCCTTCGAGTATGTTATTGTCCTATTTACCCCCCATCCAAGCATACTAAAAACGTAGGGCTATGACAAACAGGGGCCGAGTAATCAAGTAAAACGTAAACAAACATACCCTCTCCATAGGATTAACATTACACCCAACTTTGGAGGCTCATAACTCTGGTTCTACTAGAGATAAGGGGATGTCCTTCGAGTATGTTATTGTCCTATTTACCCCCCACCCAACCATACTAAAAACGTAGGGCTATGACAAACAGGGGCCGAGTAATCAAGTAAAACGTAAACAAACATACCCTCTCCATAGGATTAACATTACACCCAACTTTGGAGGCTCATAACTCTGGTTCTACTAGAGATAAGGGGATGTCCTTCGAGTATGTTATTGTCCTATTTACCCCCCATCCAACATACTAAAAACGTAGGGCTATGACAAACAGGGGCCGAGTAATCAAGTAAAACGTAAACAAACATACCCTCTCCATAGGATTAACATTACACCCAACTTTGGAGGCTCATAACTCTGGTTCTACTAGAGATAAAGGGATGTCCTTCGAGTATGTTATTGTCCTATTTACCCCCCACCCAACCATACTAAAAACGTAGGGCTATGACAAACAGGGGCCGAGTAATCAAGTAAAACGTAAACAAACATACCCTCTCCATAGGATTAACATTACACCCAACTTTGGAGGCTCATAACTCTGGTTCTACTAGAGATAAGGGGATGTCCTTCGAGTATGTTATTGTCCTATTTACCCCCCATCCAAGCATACTAAAAACATAGGGCTATGACAAACAGGGGCCGAGTAATCAAGTAAAACGTAAACAAACATACCCTCTCCATAGGATTAACATTACACCCAACTTTGGAGGCTCATAACTCTGGTTCTACTAGAGATAAAGGGATGTCCTTCGAGTATGTTATTGTCCTATTTACCCCCCCCAACCATACTGAAAACGTAGGGCTATGACAAACAGGGGTCGAGTAATCAAGTAAAACGTAAACAAACATACCCTCTCCATAGGATTAACATTACACCCAACTTTGGAGGCTCATAACTCTGGTTCTACTAGAGATAAGGGGATGTCCTTCGAGTATGTTATTGTCCTATTTACCCCCCATCCAAGCATACTAAAAACATAGGGCTATGACAAACAGGGGCCGAGTAATCAAGTAAAACGTAAACAAACATACCCTCTCCATAGGATTAACATTACACCCAACTTTGGAGGCTCATAACTCTGGTTCTACTAGAGATAAGGGGATGTCCTTCGAGTATGTTATTGTCCTATTTACCCCCCATCCAAGCATACTAAAAACATAGGGCTATGACAAACAGGGGCCGAGTAATCAAGTAAAACGTAAACAAACATACCCTCTCCATAGGATTAACATTACACCCAACTTTGGAGGCTCATAACTCTGGTTCTACTAGAGATAAGGGATGTCCTTCGAGTATGTTATTGTCCTATTTACCCCCCATCCAAGCATACTAAAAATAGGGCTATGACAAACAGGGGCCGAGTAATCAAGTAAAACGTAAACAAACATACCCTCTCCATAGGATTAACATTACACCCAACTTTGGAGGCTCATAACTCTGGTTCTACTAGAGATAAGGGGATGTCCTTCGAGTATGTTATTGTCCTATTTACCCCCCATCCAACCATACTAAAAACGTAGGGCTATGACAAACAGGGGCCGAGTAATCAAGTAAAACGTAAACAAACATACCCTCTCCATAGGATTAACATTACACCCAACTTTGGAGGCTCATAACTCTGGTTCTACTAGAGATAAAGGGATGTCCTTCGAGTATGTTATTGTCCTATTTACCCCCCACCCAACCATACTAAAAACGTAGGGCTATGACAAACAGGGGCCGAGTAATCAAGTAAAACGTAAACAAACATACCCTCTCCATAGGATTAACATTACACCCAACTTTGGAGGCTCATAACTCTGGTTCTACTAGAGATAAGGGGATGTCCTTCGAGTATGTTATTGTCCTATTTACCCCCCATCCAAGCATACTAAAAACATAGGGCTATGACAAACAGGGGCCGAGTAATCAAGTAAAACGTAAACAAACATACCCTCTCCATAGGATTAACATTACACCCAACTTTGGAGGCTCATAACTCTGGTTCTACTAGAGATAAAGGGATGTCCTTCGAGTATGTTATTGTCCTATTTACCCCCCATCCAACCATACTAAAAACGTAGGGCTATGACAAACAGGGGCCGAGTAATCAAGTAAAACGTAAACAAACATACCCTCTCCATAGGATTAACATTACACCCAACTTTGGAGGCTCATAACTCTGGTTCTACTAGAGATAAGGGGATGTCCTTCGAGTATGTTATTGTCCTATTTACCCCCCATCCAAGCATACTAAAAACGTAGGGCTATGACAAACAGGGGCCGAGTAATCAAGTAAAACGTAAACAAACATACCCTCTCCATAGGATTAACATTACACCCAACTTTGGAGGCTCATAACTCTGGTTCTACTAGAGATAAGGGATGTCCTTCGAGTATGTTATTGTCCTATTTACCCCCCACCCAACCATACTAAAAACGTAGGGCTATGACAAACAGGGGCCGAGTAATCAAGTAAAACGTAAACAAACATACCCTCTCCATAGGATTAACATTACACCCAACTTTGGAGGCTCATAACTCTGGTTCTACTAGAGATAAGGGGATGTCCTTCGAGTATGTTATTGTCCTATTTACCCCCCATCCAAGCATACTAAAAACGTAGGGCTATGACAAACAGGGGCCGAGTAATCAAGTAAAACGTAAACAAACATACCCTCTCCATAGGATTAACATTACACCCAACTTTGGAGGCTCATAACTCTGGTTCTACTAGAGATAAGGGGATGTCCTTCGAGTATGTTATTGTCCTATTTACCCCCCACCCAACCATACTAAAAACGTAGGGCTATGACAAACAGGGGCCGAGTAATCAAGTAAAACGTAAACAAACATACCCTCTCCATAGGATTAACATTACACCCAACTTTGGAGGCTCATAACTCTGGTTCTACTAGAGATAAAGGGATGTCCTTCGAGTATGTTATTGTCCTATTTACCCCCCACCCAACCATACTAAAAACGTAGGGCTATGACAAACAGGGGCCGAGTAATCAAGTAAAACGTAAACAAACATACCCTCTCCATAGGATTAACATTACACCCAACTTTGGAGGCTCATAACTCTGGTTCTACTAGAGATAAGGGGATGTCCTTCGAGTATGTTATTGTCCTATTTACCCCCCATCCAAGCATACTAAAAACATAGGGCTATGACAAACAGGGGCCGAGTAATCAAGTAAAACGTAAACAAACATACCCTCTCCATAGGATTAACATTACACCCAACTTTGGAGGCTCATAACTCTGGTTCTACTAGAGATAAAGGGATGTCCTTCGAGTATGTTATTGTCCTATTTACCCCCCACCCAAGCATACTAAAAACGTAGGGCTATGACAAACAGGGGCCGAGTAATCAAGTAAAACGTAAACAAACATACCCTCTCCATAGGATTAACATTACACCCAACTTTGGAGGCTCATAACTCTGGTTCTACTAGAGATAAGGGATGTCCTTCGAGTATGTTATTGTCCTATTTACCCCCCACCCAACCATACTAAAAACGTAGGGCTATGACAAACAGGGGCCGAGTAATCAAGTAAAACGTAAACAAACATACCCTCTCCATAGGATTAACATTACACCCAACTTTGGAGGCTCATAACTCTGGTTCTACTAGAGATAAGGGGATGTCCTTCGAGTATGTTATTGTCCTATTTACCCCCCACCCAACCATACTAAAAACGTAGGGCTATGACAAACAGGGGCCGAGTAATCAAGTAAAACGTAAACAAACATACCCTCTCCATAGGATTAACATTACACCCAACTTTGGAGGCTCATAACTCTGGTTCTACTAGAGATAAAGGGATGTCCTTCGAGTATGTTATTGTCCTATTTACCCCCCACCCAACCATACTAAAAACGTAGGGCTATGACAAACAGGGGCCGAGTAATCAAGTAAAACGTAAACAAACATACCCTCTCCATAGGATTAACATTACACCCAACTTTGGAGGCTCATAACTCTGGTTCTACTAGAGATAAGGGGATGTCCTTCGAGTATGTTATTGTCCTATTTACCCCCCACCCAACCATACTAAAAACGTAGGGCTATGACAAACAGGGGCCGAGTAATCAAGTAAAACGTAAACAAACATACCCTCTCCATAGGATTAACATTACACCCAACTTTGGAGGCTCATAACTCTGGTTCTACTAGAGATAAAGGGATGTCCTTCGAGTATGTTATTGTCCTATTTACCCCCCACCCAACCATACTAAAAACGTAGGGCTATGACAAACAGGGGCCGAGTAATCAAGTAAAACGTAAACAAACATACCCTCTCCATAGGATTAACATTACACCCAACTTTGGAGGCTCATAACTCTGGTTCTACTAGAGATAAGGGGATGTCCTTCGAGTATGTTATTGTCCTATTTACCCCCCATCCAAGCATACTAAAAACATAGGGCTATGACAAACAGGGGCCGAGTAATCAAGTAAAACGTAAACAAACATACCCTCTCCATAGGATTAACATTACACCCAACTTTGGAGGCTCATAACTCTGGTTCTACTAGAGATAAAGGGATGTCCTTCGAGTATGTTATTGTCCTATTTACCCCCCACCCAACCATACTAAAAACGTAGGGCTATGACAAACAGGGGCCGAGTAATCAAGTAAAACGTAAACAAACATACCCTCTCCATAGGATTAACATTACACCCAACTTTGGAGGCTCATAACTCTGGTTCTACTAGAGATAAAGGGATGTCCTTCGAGTATGTTATTGTCCTATTTACCCCCCATCCAAGCATACTAAAAACATAGGGCTATGACAAACAGGGGCCGAGTAATCAAGTAAAACGTAAACAAACATACCCTCTCCATAGGATTAACATTACACCCAACTTTGGAGGCTCATAACTCTGGTTCTACTAGAGATAAGGGGATGTCCTTCGAGTATGTTATTGTCCTATTTACCCCCCATCCAAGCATACTAAAAACATAGGGCTATGACAAACAGGGGCCGAGTAATCAAGTAAAACGTAAACAAACATACCCTCTCCATAGGATTAACATTACACCCAACTTTGGAGGCTCATAACTCTGGTTCTACTAGAGATAAGGGGATGTCCTTCGAGTATGTTATTGTCCTATTTACCCCCCATCCAAGCATACTAAAAACATAGGGCTATGACAAACAGGGGCCGAGTAATCAAGTAAAACGTAAACAAACATACCCTCTCCATAGGATTAACATTACACCCAACTTTGGAGGCTCATAACTCTGGTTCTACTAGAGATAAGGGGATGTCCTTCGAGTATGTTATTGTCCTATTTACCCCCCATCCAAGCATACTAAAAACATAGGGCTATGACAAACAGGGGCCGAGTAATCAAGTAAAACGTAAACAAACATACCCTCTCCATAGGATTAACATTACACCCAACTTTGGAGGCTCATAACTCTGGTTCTACTAGAGATAAGGGGATGTCCTTCGAGTATGTTATTGTCCTATTTACCCCCCATCCAAGCATACTAAAAACATAGGGCTATGACAAACAGGGGCCGAGTAATCAAGTAAAACGTAAACAAACATACCCTCTCCATAGGATTAACATTACACCCAACTTTGGAGGCTCATAACTCTGGTTCTACTAGAGATAAGGGATGTCCTTCGAGTATGTTATTGTCCTATTTACCCCCCACCCAACCATACTAAAAACGTAGGGCTATGACAAACAGGGGCCGAGTAATCAAGTAAAACGTAAACAAACATACCCTCTCCATAGGATTAACATTACACCCAACTTTGGAGGCTCATAACTCTGGTTCTACTAGAGATAAGGGGATGTCCTTCGAGTATGTTATTGTCCTATTTACCCCCCATCCAAGCATACTAAAAACATAGGGCTATGACAAACAGGGGCCGAGTAATCAAGTAAAACGTAAACAAACATACCCTCTCCATAGGATTAACATTACACCCAACTTTGGAGGCTCATAACTCTGGTTCTACTAGAGATAAAGGGATGTCCTTCGAGTATGTTATTGTCCTATTTACCCCCCACCCAACCATACTAAAAACGTAGGGCTATGACAAACAGGGGCCGAGTAATCAAGTAAAACGTAAACAAACATACCCTCTCCATAGGATTAACATTACACCCAACTTTGGAGGCTCATAACTCTGGTTCTACTAGAGATAAGGGGATGTCCTTCGAGTATGTTATTGTCCTATTTACCCCCCATCCAAGCATACTAAAAACATAGGGCTATGACAAACAGGGGCCGAGTAATCAAGTAAAACGTAAACAAACATACCCTCTCCATAGGATTAACATTACACCCAACTTTGGAGGCTCATAACTCTGGTTCTACTAGAGATAAAGGGATGTCCTTCGAGTATGTTATTGTCCTATTTACCCCCACCCAACCATACTAAAAACGTAGGGCTATGACAAACAGGGGCCGAGTAATCAAGTAAAACGTAAACAAACATACCCTCTCCATAGGATTAACATTACACCCAACTTTGGAGGCTCATAACTCTGGTTCTACTAGAGATAAAGGGATGTCCTTCGAGTATGTTATTGTCCTATTTACCCCCCATCCAACCATACTAAAAACGTAGGGCTATGACAAACAGGGGCCGAGTAATCAAGTAAAACGTAAACAAACATACCCTCTCCATAGGATTAACATTACACCCAACTTTGGAGGCTCATAACTCTGGTTCTACTAGAGATAAGGGGATGTCCTTCGAGTATGTTATTGTCCTATTTACCCCCCATCCAAGCATACTAAAAACGTAGGGCTATGACAAACAGGGGCCGAGTAATCAAGTAAAACGTAAACAAACATACCCTCTCCATAGGATTAACATTACACCCAACTTTGGAGGCTCATAACTCTGGTTCTACTAGAGATAAAGGGATGTCCTTCGAGTATGTTATTGTCCTATTTACCCCCCACCCAACCATACTAAAAACGTAGGGCTATGACAAACAGGGGCCGAGTAATCAAGTAAAACGTAAACAAACATACCCTCTCCATAGGATTAACATTACACCCAACTTTGGAGGCTCATAACTCTGGTTCTACTAGAGATAAGGGGATGTCCTTCGAGTATGTTATTGTCCTATTTACCCCCCATCCAAGCATACTAAAAACGTAGGGCTATGACAAACAGGGGCCGAGTAATCAAGTAAAACGTAAACAAACATACCCTCTCCATAGGATTAACATTACACCCAACTTTGGAGGCTCATAACTCTGGTTCTACTAGAGATAAAGGGATGTCCTTCGAGTATGTTATTGTCCTATTTACCCCCCACCCAACCATACTAAAAACGTAGGGCTATGACAAACAGGGGCCGAGTAATCAAGTAAAACGTAAACAAACATACCCTCTCCATAGGATTAACATTACACCCAACTTTGGAGGCTCATAACTCTGGTTCTACTAGAGATACGGGGATGTCCTTCGAGTATGTTATTGTCCTATTTACCCCCCATCCAAGCATACTAAAAACATAGGGCTATGACAAACAGGGGCCGAGTAATCAAGTAAAACGTAAACAAACATAACCTCTCCATAGGATTAACATTACACCCAACTTTGGAGGCTCATAACTCTGGTTCTACTAGAGATAAGGGGATGTCCTTCGAGTATGTTATTGTCCTATTTACCCCCCATCCAAGCATACTAAAAACATAGGGCTATGACAAACAGGGGTCGAGTAATCAAGTAAAACGTAAACAAACATACCCTCTCCATAGGATTAACATTACACCCAACTTTGGAGGCTCATAACTCTGGTTCTACTAGAGATAAAGGGATGTCCTTCGAGTATGTTATTGTCCTATTTACCCCCCACCCAACCATACTAAAAACGTAGGGCTATGACAAACAGGGGCCGAGTAATCAAGCAAAACGTAAAAAAACATACCCTCTCCATAGGATTAACATTACACCCAACTTTGGAGGCTCATAACTCTGGTTCTACTAGAGATAAGGGGATGTCCTTCGAGTATGTTATTGTCCTATTTACCCCCCACCCAACCATACTAAAAACGTAGGGCTATGACAAACAGGGGCCGAGTAATCAAGTACAACGTAAACAAACATACCCTCTCCATAGGATTAACATTACACCCAACTTTGGAGGCTCATAACTCTGGTTCTACTAGAGATAAGGGATGTCCTTCGAGTATGTTATTGTCCTATTTACCCCCCACCCAACCATACTAAAAACGTAGGGCTATGACAAACAGGGGCCGAGTAATCAAGTAAAACGTAAACAAACATACCCTCTCCATAGGATTAACATTACACCCAACTTTGGAGGCTCATAACTCTGGTTCTACTAGAGATACGGGGATGTCCTTCGAGTATGTTATTGTCCTATTTACCCCCCATCCAAGCATACTAAAAACATAGGGCTATGACAAACAGGGGTCGAGTAATCAAGTAAAACGTAAACAAACATACCCTCTCCATAGGATTAACATTACACCCAACTTTGGAGGCTCATAACTCTGGTTCTACTAGAGATAAAGGGATGTCCTTCGAGTATGTTATTGTCCTATTTACCCCCCACCCAACCATACTAAAAACGTAGGGCTATGACAAACAGGGGCCGAGTAATCAAGTAAAACGTAAACAAACATACCCTCTCCATAGGATTAACATTACACCCAACTTTGGAGGCTCATAACTCTGGTTCTACTAGAGATACGGGGATGTCCTTCGAGTATGTTATTGTCCTATTTACCCCCCATCCAAGCATACTAAAAACATAGGGCTATGACAAACAGGGGCCGAGTAATCAAGTAAAACGTAAACAAACATAACCTCTCCATAGGATTAACATTACACCCAACTTTGGAGGCTCATAACTCTGGTTCTACTAGAGATAAGGGGATGTCCTTCGAGTATGTTATTGTCCTATTTACCCCCCATCCAAGCATACTAAAAACATAGGGCTATGACAAACAGGGGCCGAGTAATCAAGTAAAACGTAAACAAACATACCCTCTCCATAGGATTAACATTACACCCAACTTTGGAGGCTCATAACTCTGGTTCTACTAGAGATAAGGGGATGTCCTTCGAGTATGTTATTGTCCTATTTACCCCCCATCCAGGCATACTAAAAACATAGGGCTATGACAAACAGGGGCCGAGTAATCAAGTAAAACGTAAACAAACATACCCTCTCCATAGGATTAACATTACACCCAACTTTGGAGGCTCATAACTCTGGTTCTACTAGAGATACGGGGATGTCCTTCGAGTATGTTATAGTCCTATTTGCCCCCCATCCAACCATACTAAAAACGTAGGGCTATGACAAACAGGGGCCGAGTAATCAAGTAAAACGTAAACAAACATACCCTCTCCATAGGATTAACATTACACCCAAATTTGGAGGCTCATAACTCTGGTTATATTAGCGATACAGGGATGTCCTTTGATTATGTAATAGTCATTCCCCCCCTCCTTCGTTAACATTTGCTCCATGATACTCCATATACGGGAAAACCTGGAAAACTCAGGGAAGTACATATATAAAAACCTGGAAATCTCAGGGAAATTTTTTTAAAAAAGTTGTATGAAACCTGTACCTTCCACTAGTGCTAAAAAACATACCAGGAGGGGCTTATATAGCTTTCATTCTGTTAAAAAAAACATACCCTAATGGCGCTGGGGGCGGAGTTAAGCCCGAATTGCCAAGTCCCTATTCCGCCCACCACCATAACTATGCTTGTTCAATTCTGGCAAGGCTTAACAAATATTTTAATTTATTATTTAGCTGTCCTACTACTACATATGGGTAATCATATTGCCGTTTTTATATTTTTCTCGTACAGATTAGTTCGAAAGCATTTAACAATCCCGGAGCTTCGCAGAGCTGCTCGTAGACCAACACGAAAACTGAATTTACGACTTCCATTCATCCCACCAAGTTCAACACTGGGCATGAGCAGTCGTATCGCTGGAATGGGCAATATAGTCTCATCAACGCTACCCCCTAGTTTAGGAGGTATTTTACCACCCGCTTTGAATTTGGGTGGTAGCATTGAGAGAGTTTCTAATCAGCTTTCGGATCCGGTTGTGGTTCTTGATTGAACTTTAATCTCTCCAAAAACCACGTGAATTTAAGAAAAAAAAATACTGAGAGAAATTGAACAAAATGCACTGACCTTTTCATATAATTTAGCCAACATTTTTGATAGTATGTAAAGTGTATTAATTAATTAACTTATATGGGTATCGTTAATTATAATTTAAAGTTCGTATTTTCACATTTCTTTGCTGGTTCGCAAAGGGTTATGATTTCCTTTGTGGGTTCGCAAAGGGTTATAATTTCCTAGCAAGTTTGCAAGGGTTATAACTTCCTGGCGAGTTTGCAAACTGTTTTGATTTCCTGGCGAGTTTGCAAGGGTTATAACTTCCTGGCGAGTTTGCAAACTGTTTTGATTTCCTGGCGAGTTTGCAAACTGTTTTGATTTCCTGGCGAGTTTGCAAGGGTTATAACTTCCTGGCGAGTTTGCAAACTGTTTTGATTTCCTGGCGAGTTTGCAAGGGTTATAACTTCCTGGCGAGTTTGCAAAGGTTATTACTTCCTGGCGAGTTTGCAAGGGTTATAACTTCCTGGCGAGTTTGCAAGGGTTATAACTTCCTGGCGAGTTTGCAAGGGTTATAACTTCCTGGCGAGTTTGCAAGGGTTATAACTTCCTGGCGAGTTTGCAAGGGTTATAACTTCCTGGCGAGTTTGCAAGGGTTATAACTTCCTGGCGAGTTTGCAAGGGTTATAACTTCCTGGCGAGTTTGCAAGGGTTATAACTTCCTGGCGAGTTTGCAAGGGTTATAACTTCCTGGCGAGTTTGCAAGGGTTATAACTTCCTGGCGAGTTTGCAAGGGTTATAACTTCCTGGCGAGTTTGCTAGGGTCATAACTTCCTGGCGAGTTTGCTAGGGTCATAACTTCCTGGCGAGTTTGCTAGGGTTATAACTTCCTGGCGAGTTCGCAAAGGGTTATAACTTCCTGGCGGGTTCGCAAAGGGTTATAACTTCCTGGCGGGTTCGCAAAGGGTTATAATTTCCTGGAGGGTTCGCAAAGGGTTATAATTTCCTGGCGGATTTGCAAGGGTTATAATTTCCTGGCGAGTTTGCAAGGGTTATAATTTCCTGGCGGGTTCGCAAAGGGTTATGATTTCCTTGCGGGTTTGCAAGGGTTTTGATTTTTTCTGAGTTTGCGGCAAAAGCGAAGGTTATGAAGACTGAAGGCATTTTTTTAAAAACTACGCATAGATGGCGACCATTTGATACATCTCGTAATCTATAACTTAGATGTTTTTGCAAATATTCTTCCGCGCAGCCTAGTTAAGTATTGTTCTTTTAATTCTTCAAACCCTCGCGATGACGCTAAAAATGTGAAATATGAACATGTTTAAACGAATCGAATATTAAACCGATTACTTATCTAAATTTGATACTGTGCGCCAAATACATCATCCATCAGTTTAAATAATTTTCGGTGCTCAAGTCTTTCTCGCGCATACCCAAGCCCTTGTGCAAGTAAGTTTTAAGAACACTTGCATCTCATTAGTTTACTAGTTGAAATAAATTTATAACGTAATTAATTAACTAAGACTACTCTAAAATTAAATTATAAGTTGGTCAAATACATATATGAAATGGTTTAAATTATTGGGTCGTTTTTGCAATTACACGCGAATCACGTTCGGTTCGCTACAAACCTTTCACTTCTTAATTTCCTCCCCCCCATTTTTTACGCATTTAATTAAATGAACTGAGAAGTATTTCAGTATAAGAATACACCCCTGTGCATGGTTTAATTTTATTATATATTATTGGTTTATAACATTTTATCAGAATGTATCGTGCACTAAGAATGGAACAATAAAATTTAAATAAAACTTTCTTAATTGAAGTTTATATTATGACGACTATAAGTCATAAGTATGGGTCTGTTGCAAGGCCTATACTATAAGCATTGTCCAAGCCACTACGAAAAATACGCCACCAGGAGGCGCCCCTCTACCTTTTTCTAAAGGATGCTAGCTTACCTACAAGCAAGCATGGGACCGACTGTTTTAAAGTAAGTCTCGGATGTGGCTTAGTTTGAACAATTGTCGCTAGATGCTCCCATAGTAAGCCTTTGCTGAGCCCACGCCTCTACGAAAAATACGCCGCCAGGAGGCGCCCCTCTACCTTTTTCAAAAGGATGCTAGCTTTCCTACAAGCAAGTATGGGACCGACTGTTTTAAAGTAAGTCTCGGATGTGGTTTAGTTTAAACTATTGTCACTAGATGCTCCCATAGTAAGCCTTTGCTGAGCCCACGCCTCTACGAAAAATACGCCGCCAGGAGACGCCCCTCTACCTTTTTCAAAAGGATGCTAGCTTGCCTACAAGCAAGTATGGGACCGTCTGTTTTAAAGTAAGTCTCGGATGTGCGGTTTAGTTTGAACAATTGTCACTAGATGCTCCCATAGTAAGCCTTTGCCGAGCCCACGTCTCTACGAAAAATACGCCGCCAGGAGGCGCCCCGCTACCTTTTTCAAAAGGATGCTAGCTTGCCTACAAGCAAGTATGGGACAGTCTGTTTTAAAGTAAGTCTCAATGTATTTTAGTTCAAACAATTGTAACTAGATGCTCCCATAGTAAGCCTTTGCTGAGCCCACGCCTCTACGAAAAATACGCCGCCAGGAGACGGTCCTCTACCTTTTTCTAAAGGATGCTTGCTAGCTTGCCTACAAGCAAGTATGGGACCGTCTTTTTTAAAGTAAGTCTCGTATGTGTGGTTTAGTTAGTACAGTTGTCACTAGATGCTCCCGTACTAAGCCTTAAGCTTAGTCATGGATGAGTTCTGATTGGTTCCTTCCTGCCTTTTGGTGTGGAGAATCTAAACACCTTGCCAAAGGCAGGATACAAATCGGAACTCGACTTTTCCACAAATCCGGAGATGAAATTCGCCCTTGCTAAGCTTAGTGGCCCAGTTAGCTCCACCCCTCGACTATGGGATCATCTAGCGGCATTAAATTGAACTAAACCACATCCAAGACTTGAGAAATTTGAATTGCGGATTAGCAATCTCTTAAAAAGTAAGAAAATAGTTTTAGTGTGTTTTTGAAACCAGGATTTAGTTTTTTATAGCTTTAAATTAAATCAGAACATTTTGAATAACATTGTTTTATTTTTATGCAACAAAAATCTCAACATTCTTAACGCTTGCATTGCGGAAGGAGAAGATATAAATAGCATGGGAGACATGTTTCATGCAATTTATTATACAAATATATCAAATATTGCATTTTTAAAACTTCATATTCTTAAGTAAACCACTTCTTCATTCGAGTCATTATCTTCATTTGTTGATAATTGCATCATTGGAATGTGCGTATTCACTTGCATAATTTCACCCATAACTGATGGAAGCTTTTGAACATGATCTACAGATTTGTACGCAATAACGTTTGGAATTATACTTTCATTAAAGTTCGCGCCTAATCCAATATTTTGTATCTCTTCATTGCAACTAGAGGAATGTGAATTTTGTTCGTAGTGTATAGGCGAGTTAGAACCTAATATTATTTCCGGCTGCGATTGCAATTCACGTTCACGATCGTTTGTCAAGGTCTGGGGGTTTCCTGCAACAGCAATATCACGCGTCATACCTACCAATATCGGTAAATTAATGCCAGGAACACTTATCAATGTTGCAGACGCATTCGATTCCCCTCTTCTTGTATTTAGTTCTACTCTTTTGCACATTTTAATCCTACAACCATCTACTTTAATTGAACCATCAGGGTTTAGTCCTAATTTTGCCATTTGTTGCACATATTTCTGTCGATTTTGCTCTTTTTTGCGGTAATCAGGATCCATACGCGCTCTTCGTTTACTTTCTGTATTTCTTTCTTGTTCCTTTTTCTTGTATTCGGGGTTCTTTCTAGCATTTCGTTTTGACAATGTGTTTCGTTCCTGCTCTCGTTTTCGATACTTGGGATCCATTCGCGCCAGTCTTTTTTGCGCCGTGTTTTTTTCTTGTCCTTTTCTCTTTAGTTCGGGATCTAAAAGTCTGCGTGATGTATTTGAGAAATAAATCAAGATAATTCTCTTACCCATAACACGCGTAAAAGCATTAAGAATTATTTTTTAATTAAGTTTAAAGCAAATGTTGGCTAATGTGGCGCCCCTACCATGCTGAATATTCTTCTACATGCATATTTTAATTTGCCAAAGGCAGAAACCAATCAGAATTCGTTAATGTCGAGGGCGGAGCTAAAACTAGCCAATCCTAAGCTTAGAGGGCCAGCAAACTCCACCCACTCGACTATGGGAGTATCTAGTATCATTTGTTTAAACTTAACCACAAAGATAGAAGACACAACTATATGGGATGAGAGATTTAAGTGCACGGCACATAATTTGAATGTGTAGGTATTTATTTTCAAGGGAGGGAAGGGCATAAAGGCGCCATCTAGCGAATTTTTCGCCACCAATAGGGACTTGGCAATTCGGGCTTAACTCCGCCCCCAGCGCCATTATGGTATTTTTTTTTAACAGAATGAAAGCTATATAAGCCCCTCCTCCTGGTATGTTTTTTTAGCACTAGTGGAAGGTAGCCTGACGTTGCATGTCGTAGTACTGCCAAGTCCCTATTATGTGAGTTCATACATAATGACCTATTGTGAGGAGGAGTTAATATGACGTGATCTCCAATTGGCTAATGTAAGAAAGACAAAGGTGTGACTTCAAAAGATCCTTCCTAGTAGATCTCTATTATGACTGTGGAAATTTTCAAATAATTCCACCGTCCCTTATTTATTTTTAAAATAGGTTAGTTTTTAGCCCATTTTAGCTCTTTATTGATAGATGATATAATTTCTCGGGATCAAGCAGTTACCCCGTACATTTTCAAGGCGGAACCCAATTTACTTTTACCCACCTATTATTTCTTTTAGGTGTACATTTTTCCAATGTCACCACAGTTTGTGTCTGCTCATCTGACGTTTTTTTGAAACCCTCCGTAATGCAACAACTTTGCTCCTTTGCCACATCGCACAATTCTTCAACATAATGAAGATCTTCTACCTCAGCAAAATAGTCATTAGCAGCAAAACGCTGACCTGCTGCAGTCACATGATCTCGTTGACAGCTAATTGCCACATTGGAGTCATCTACTATAGACTGTTTTTTACTAAATTTCGGGGGCTTAAGTCCCATAATTTTAGAGTTATCAACTAATTTTGGGACACTACGTTTTTTACCCATGGAAAACTAAAATTAATTTTCAAAGTTCTAATCTGTTTCGCTCGGCCTATATATCTTAGTATTAATTTGTTGGACCACTTTTTTAATTCAAAGCACGGGCCTCACTGGTCCTAAGGATTACTTTAAAATAGGGTAAGGGAAACTGGTCCTTCTGGCTAATTTAATTATAAAATTGAGGGTCAGTTTAATAATAAAAACCCCGGCTATTTTGCAGCTTGACAAAGCTTAGATAATGTTCAGGAATAGAAATAAGCATAGAATAGTCAATGGTGTCTATGACCAATAACG
This sequence comes from Phalangium opilio, assembly GCA_019434445.1. Taxonomy (NCBI): domain Eukaryota; kingdom Metazoa; phylum Arthropoda; class Arachnida; order Opiliones; family Phalangiidae; genus Phalangium; species Phalangium opilio. Next base: position 134,809 of record JAEQBA010000313.1, on the reverse strand, counting down.
ATCGCCCGCTAGATATTCTGCTATTTTATTTTGAATTTGGCAAATTCTGGATGAATCGGGCGGCGTGTAGTGTTTAAAAACGATGTGATAATTTTTTTTAATATAATGAACACCATTTTAATTAAAACGAAGTTTCTGGGCAACATCTATAGGTTATCAAATCCTGTAGAATTGTTATCAAAATTATCATTTTCAAAGTTAGCCGTAAGTTGTACCCGTTTTTTTAATATTTTATTGGGAACAGATTCATATTCATAGTGACAGTATATTCAACAAAAACGCGCCCCATTGCCAAAACCAAACCACGAAGTTATAGGTGTAGTATGGAGTTGGTATCATGCCGCCATGATACTTATGGGTGTGGGAGGAGCTTGTGTCATGTGACTTTACTGATATCAATGTCAGGCCTCCCCCCTCCCGTCCTTAGCCAATCAGGCGCGTTCCCCCAGCCCCTACTAGTCTTCCACACGGTAAAGTTCGTGGCCATTTTGTCGGAAAGGGGAGGAGCTATCTTAGGTCTTTCCCAATAGGGACTTGGCAGTACTACGTCATGCAACGTCAGGCTACCTTCCACTAGTGCTAAAAACATACCAGGAGGAGGGGCTTATGTAGCTTTCATTCTGTTAAAAAAACATACCATAATAGCGCTGGGGGCGGAGTTAAGCCCGAATTGCCAAGTCCCTATTCTGAAGTTCACGCCCACATCGCGAAGTCTCATAAGTTGCACAATTGAGGCGTTGAGATTAAAATTACTTTTGTAATCCCTTTGGAAATTGTTAGTAAATTAAGTTAATTACATTGTATTTAAATTAATTTAGGTTTTGAATGGGGAAATAGATGCAAATGATAAAGAGGTTGAATATGGCAAAATCCGCTCAACAAACATTAAGACATACTATGAGACATTGCTCCAAAAAATACATCGAGGTGGCGGCGATAAATCGATCCATCGTCATACAGTCACCAATAAAAAAATTCTTATTCGAGAACGCCTTAAAATGATATTTGACAAAGACTCCCCAACATTGGAATTAGCTCCGTTAGCGGGAATGGAAATGGATTATGGGAGTGTACCAACTGCGGGTTCAGTTGCAAGTATGTCGCTTATTCTTACGCTTTAAGGAAGGAATTTTAATTAGCATTTAAAACCAATGAATTAAATTAATATCCCAGTGGTTGGAAAAATTCACGGATTGTACTGTGCAGTGGGTGGCAATGACGCGACTGTAAAAGGTGGTGCAATATTTCCCATATCAGTCGTCAAAGGACTTAGAGGACACTCTTTATCATTTATAAACTATATTCCAAGTATCTATATAGTTGACAGTGCTGGGGCATTTCTACCTTTACAGGTAATTTTATATGCGTTTTAAAGCAAAGCGCGTACTTGTCCAGTGGATCCCCTACAAGTTGACTTTCCTCCTGAACTCCGGGTTTGGCTTGGCGAAGGCTAGTGGGCGGGGTTTGTAAGTGCACTTATAAATCCCGCCCACAAATGCCTCCTGCCTTCGCCAAGCCAAAACTGGAGTTTCTAAGGAAAGTCAACTTGTAGGGGATCCACTGGACAAGTACGCGCTTTGCTTTAAACTAATTTATTTAATTACAATAGTTTATTTGAAAAATTAATATTTTACTTTAAATCTAGGCAGAAATTTTCCCAGATAGAAGACATGGTGGGAGAACGTTCCGTAACGAAGCCGTACTTTCGTCAATAGGAGTGCCTCAGGTTACTTGCATTTAAAATTTTCTCTTCATTTTGTGCCCCCAATCAAAATCATTGATAAAACCCTTAGTTCATATTTCTACCAATAGAGGGCGCCACTAATTCGTCTGGTGGCGCCACCTAGAAGCATACCCACGCAATACCTTATTTTCTTGGATATTAAAATTAGTTGTTTAAATCTCTCTCTGGCCATGACTTGAGAATAAATGTCACATTTATTTAAATGATTATTGTCACAGCTTTCTATAGTTGCTGGCAGCTGTACGGCTGGTGGTGCCTACGCGCCAACAATGACGGACGAATGCATTATTGTCAAAGACATCGGTCTTATATATTTAGGGGGCCCACCCTTAGTAAAAGCTGCAACTGGTGAAATTGTCACAGATCAGGAGCTTGGTGGGGCTGATATGCACAGTCGGTATGTTTCATTATAATCCACCTTATTCACGATATGTGTGCCAAGGCTTAACACCCTTTTTTTAACTGAAAAATCTGGGTTCAGATCAGAGAAGGTTTTGAAATAACGCAAGTCTAGAAATCAAAACTAGTTCATTAATTCGTTGGACCTCTTTTTTAATTCAAACCTCGAGCCTCTCTGGTCAGGTCCCATGGACTACTTTAATAATTCCAGGGTAAAGGGACTCTCGTCCTTGGGACTAGTTTAATTATTCAAGACATCACGGGTCTTTAGTCTGTTTGGAAAAAATGGTTGTTTGGAAGCCTGCTTTAGAGTGGAAACGTTTAAATATTTTCACTTTTGTAGCAGACGGTATCATTTTGATCCAGAGTTGTCAGTTAAAAATCGCGCGTTAAGCCTTGGCACACTTATCGGGAATAAGGTGGATTGCTTTCATGCTAGAATTACATAAAAATCATGAATATTTCAAATTGGAACCATCCATCTATAATATTAAATCGCTGCAATAAATTAAGTTTTCTTACTTAAACTTAAGCGTAAGACGTTTCACAAAGGCTTAACGCGTGGTCCTGTAAGAAAACTTAATTGCTCATATCTTCTTTAATATTGTAGATAGACCTAAAGTTTCAATTTGAAATATTCATTATTTTATATGCTCCTTCGAATAAAAGAAATATTATTAGGCCTATAATCTAAAATTTTAATTTATAATTTAAGGATAAGTGGATGTACGGACCATTTTGCTGAAACTGAGGCTGAAGCTTACGATATGATCCGAGACATTATTTTGACGCTGAATTTGGAAATGGATTATCCGGACGTTAGTAGTTGGAAGACTATTGTTGACCCACTCTTTGACCAAAGTGATCTGGGAGCCATTGCAGGAAAATTACTTATAACTAAAGAAGATACCTACAAGGTAATGTAATTACCACGTCACTTTACAAATACTGTATAGAAAATTAAGGCAAATAAACTAGATTGGGTAGTTTAAAGCAAAGGGCGGCTCCGTTGATGCCCCTGAAAGATGCTTTTTCTGCTACACGTTGGCTAAGCTTGGCAAAGGCTAGTTAAACCAATGGGACCTAGTGCATTTGGTCTGATTGGTTCCTGCCTTTGGCAAGGTAAAATTCGTGTCCAGAAGATTAGCCAGCATGCTAGGGGTGATAATAGAGCCGCCTGTTACTTTAAGCAAGTTGCAGAAAGCCCCTAAGCAATCTCAGAGCAGTGAAAAGGGGAAACACTATTAGTTACAAAGGGTTAATTGCTTGAGAGGTTCTTGTAGCTTAGTATTTTCACTAATAGCCACTGTGCCTTATGTTAAATATTATATCCTTCATTTACCAGGAGCATGACCTTCAATATCCCTGACCTGTGGTTGTTCAAATTTTGTCCACCAGGTGTCTGCCATCCATTGTCCGTTAAACTATCACTCTTGAGTCTTGAAGTGATCGTTTATCTACGTGGAGTTGTTTTTGACAAAGATTTGTTTCGTTTCTTTCAGATTCTTGCGCGAATTGTAGATGGAAGCGCTTTCAAGGAATTCAAAGCCAAATTTGGTGAAAATCTTATAACTGGATTTGCTTTTATCCACGGGTATGTCTGTTATCACTCAGTGTTCGCAAAGACATCCAATTTCCATGTAACAAAACTATTTCACGTATTTTGAAGAAGTATTCGAAACTATCAAAATCTTATAGAGTAATGTCAGATCACGTATGCAAACGTCATACCCTTCTATCTCTTAGCTCAGTGTCATCCCCCCTACCAGGCGCGTACAGTATCCCCTCTTACAAAAGCGCGCCTAGAGGGAGGGATACACCGTCTACTCCCCTCTCTACCGACACTACTCTAGGAGCCCAAATTAAACTGCACTATATACCTTTAATTAGCCGTAAAATATTAATCTTTCGCGCTTGTTTTCAGCCATTTGGTTGGTATATTAGCAAATTGTGGTTCACTTTCGTCGGCGGATGGCGAAAAAGGAGCTCATTTTATCGAGTTATGTGACAAAAGAGGCATTCCCCTAATATTTCTCCAAAACTCAGGAATCCAACAAAACCAAGAGGATATATCGAATAATGGTACAAGTACAAAGAAAAGTCCCCCAAACTGTCTTAAACTTGACATTCCGGTTTAGGTACTATATTAAAGAACCGGGCCAAAGTTATAGCTGCTCATTCGTGCGCATCTGTTCCGAAAATATCTGTTAATATTGGTGGTTGCTTTCAGGATGACAACTTTATTATGGTATGTGTTTTTTGGCCTATTTTTTTTAGCAGAACTGGGTCTAAAAGTCTATAGTTTGAATCAACTCAATCCTTCTTATTCCCGATGCGTGGGTCGAGGCTTAACGGGCTATTTTTAAGTTTTTAACAGACAAATCAGGGTCAAAATGATGCGAAGCCTTGTCACATGCATCAGAAATAATTATTCCTTATTATTTTTCCATGTACTAGTGTGGTATGTCATTCAAGCCAAATTTCATATTTTCGTGGCCACTCGCTCAATGTTCCTTGGAATCTGTTAAGGACAACAAAGTAATTACATGATTTGTTCTTTGTTTTCGTCTTCTTTTTGTAATGTTTGGTTTTAGATCTCTTAAGTTACCAAGTTACACAATTACAGTACAAATCAAGTGCGACTAAACAGGAACGAAATACTTTGATTTTGTATTTATCCATTTAGATCATGGAGCAGGTTACAAAACCCAGTGATTACACCGATGCTTTGTTTGAAGATACGTCGTCAGCTTTCTACAGAGCTTCTCGTGTTGAAATTGATGGAATAGTACTTCCTGAAGACACCAGAGAGGTAATTATGTAATTTTTAATATGTGAGGACAAATACTGTATCTCTGAGATCAGGTAAAACAGTAATTTTTACCTCTCCGAGTGACGATGACGTTACGGAGAGGTGTTATACTGGACGTGTCTGTGTGTATGTTTGTCTGTTTGTGTCTGTCACTGCGTTCACAGTTGGTAATTAAATCGGAGCAAACGTGTTCGCAATTTCTGATTTGTATCTCTGAGATCAGGTAAAAACGTAATTTTTACCTCTCCGAGTGACGATGACGTTACGGAGAGGTGTTATACTGGACGTGTCTGTGTGTATGTTTGTCTGTTTGTGTCTGTCACCGCGTTCGCAGTTGGTAATTAAATCGGAGCAAACCTGAGGCTGTTCGCTATTTCTGGACCGCGTTCGCAGTTCACAGAAAGCAATATTAGCTTCTACTCCATTATCAATGTTAGTGTTAAGATGTACGCGGCAATCTGCTAGGGTTACATGAAATGTCTATAGCCTACCAATGGCAGGGCTTCCACCAAGGTTTAAAATGATTTTAGGAATAATGTTTCTTGAAACAACTTAAATTACTGACGATTAAAATAATTAATATCCATTATATGTATTTAATTATTTAAGAAAAACGTCTTAATTGGGTCTCGATTCGGAGAGGTTTATTTTTTTTACCCAACTTGTTTTTAATCTTCGATTTGAGCCCGCGCTTCAAAATTTTAAAGGGGATTTTGCAATTCATGTATTTAATAAAAATTAATCGCTCAGTTTGACGTAAATGTAATTACAGACACTCAATATCTGTCTACAAATCATCAAGTCAGGAGAGAATATTAAAAAACTATCAAGTCAGAGAAAAGTCAGACTTCCCGTCTTCAGAATGTAAATATCATAAAATTGTACGGGGAATCTTGTCTCCTCTGAAATGCAATATCATATTTGCTGCACCGTGGAGTTAATGCAGCAAATTTCAAGTGATTTATTGAATATTACAATATTCAGGTTAATTGGGAAAATATACATGATTACTTGAAGTACATAATTAATTGAGATTAATGGTTAAATAAAGAATGATACAATTTATTTTCTATACACTTTGACATGTGTTTGTTTTTTTTTTGTGTTGTATGTTTACTCACTTCAATATGCAGGCATATCTTCTAATTTATCATTATCAAGGGCGGGAACAAATGAGACCCAATGCTTGGGACGGAGCTAAAAGTAGCATTTTCCTAGTGTATAGTCCAATATACAGTATCAAGGGGCTGTGGGACAAACGATCTTCTTTAGCTTGGTAAAGCGGGTGGGTTAAAAACGAAATCGGATCGAAATTTTGGCGCATTAAATTGACTGTGTAGAAGGCATCGGTGGATGGGTATAAATTAATCAAAATACGTCATAAGTACGTCATCTACGAGAAGCGTGGTTCAAAAAACCATTGCGATGAGGAAATTCCTCCAAGTACCTTAGTTGTACGAAGCGGCGATTTGCTTGAACTAAATGGCGAATGTAATATTACCGTAGGGGTTTGGATTTTTAAAGTGAGCATATAAATCTTGTTTTAAGATCAACAGCACTAAAACGTTTTCAGTTGAAATCGGCCATATCATTTCAAAGCATTGTTCTTAAAGAAGTTGAGATAGCTGTAACGTAGGTAAGAGGCTCGCATTTCCCTGAGAAATACCAAAATCGAAATCCCGTAACCCAATCCCAAGACGAAAAAGCCACTCGAGCATTGATAAAGTGTTAGAGGTGTGAATGAGGAATCTTTGTAGTTTTCAGCGTATTCGTCGTCTGTGAAATCATTATATCGCATGCCTTCAACTCGCGATCGAATTAATATATCATCCGTCCATTTTGAAATTAGTCCCGATTCAAGTTGAATGATAATCCTGTTCACAAATAAATAAAATACAGGAATGCTATTTCTTCAACCATAAGTTTACAAAATCTTGCCTTTAAACGAACAAACTTACACTTTATCAATTTTTCGTTTGAGATTGGATTTTTGGGAGATTCCTAAAGCAAGCAGCATCGACATCAAACTATCGCTAGCGACGTGAAATCTGTGAAGAGCGTTTTCTCCCATCTCCAAGAAAATATCAGTAAACCAAAATCTCAGCCAGACAAAAGCGTAACGTTCGTTTAACATACGTATCGGAGCGTCTTTGCGGTTTTTTGACGGTGATCTTGTGTGTGCTGGGTATTTGAGTTTTAAATTGTTGGTTCCAGCTGCTATCTACGGAAATAGCAAATTTTATCATTATCAATTTTTAATCCACCTTATTCCCGATGAATGCGTCAATTAAGGCTTATCGCTCGATTTTAACTGACAAATCTGGACCAAAATGAAGCGTCGTCTGCGTTATAGTCGAAAAAATAACCAGATTTATGAGTTAAATTGGCGCAATAAGCCTTGGCCCTCGCACTAGGAATAAAAAATAAGGACACCTTATTGGTAACTTTTGGTTAAGTTTGCTATTAATTGCTATCCAAAGTACATCAAAGCTATTTAAGGCGAATGCCCACTGGTGTCTCATGTGCCACATTGAGCTACCCTTGACATTTCGAGCTACCCTCTAGAGAATCTGCCTGAATGGCTAAGTTGGCATTCGAGCATGCCCAATCAACTTACTTCTACAAGATAATTCATGACAAGCCCTGGAAGTGATCCAGCGTAGTAATGTTTCTCGTTCACCAACTCTACTAGTGTCTCGAGCTTATCAACGGGTTCGCCTTTGAACGGAGACGTCATAAAAGATATCAAAGTTCCACTGTACGTCACTGATAGAATTAGCATGAAAAACGACCACGAGAAAACTGCCATTCGCCATGACATTCTTTTAGTTTTTATTCTATCGTTGTACAGGCCTAAAATTAAAAAGTTTTTAATTACGCAAATTGGGCTCGCTGCGAACGAATCTTTACTTGCCTGGTGTTACAATCTTGTCAATTACATCCGGTATAAACGCGCGTGATTTTCTATTGGTTCGCTTTCTTCTCAGAATGGAAGTCATATAGCTCATGAGAATACCGAAACATATCACCGTTAAAACGCAAAAACACCAAACCTATTAATAAAGATGTTTCCAGCATGTATATGTATAAATACTAAGGTATTATTAATTCCCAAATAGGCCAAAAACATGGCCACCAAATGCGCCATACACTCGCGGACGTGAGGTGGTTCGAAATCGAGTCGGAAGTAGCTAGGTCACGTGGGGAAAACTATAGCTCTCAGCAGTACCCCTGACTGGTTACTTTGAAATTTCGCCCATGCGCAGAGAGGAAAATACAAATTCCATCTCACTCACTAGGGGGGATTACAAGTCAAATTTTTTTTCCCTAGTGAACGGGCGCATAACAAAGTGAAAGGCCTTCTGGAAAATAAGAGATGGGAATCCATAGTACGTTAGTGTCCATGTTTCCACTCAAATACGGTTTTCGTAAGTAATGAACGGATTTCAAATTCAATTTAGAAAAATTAATAGAATTAAGCATGTTTTTTTAAACTAGAGGTCCTTATGTGGCCAGTAAATTTAGTAAATTTAATAATTTAACTAGTTATTTAGTTAGTCGCAAGTGCAACTTACCGCTACGGAAAACGGCTTTATTATGATAAACATTTTGCTAAGGTATTCAGGAGCTCGTGTTGCAAATGTAACTTCTTCATAAAGTACAGGAATTGAGAATGGTGTCGCCAAACTTCTTTCGAGGGACATGTGAAAAGGAGGTGATATGTCGATTTCCTTTGAATTATACAATGATAATATTAATATTTTTCCCTGAACAAAATTAGAAACGCTATTTCGGCCCCTCATAGATAGAATGAGGTTGCATGACATAGTACTGACAAGTCTCTATTGCAAAGACTTGAATGGAGTATTCTTTCTATTCAAAATCTTTTCATACTTACATTTCTTGTCAATAATCCCATCACACTTGACCAAGATCCGTTTTCATCGCGAATTCCAAAGCCTTCTTCATCACTCATTATGAATTTTGCTCTGGAAGGAATTGCAGTATTCATAAGCAAAGTTTTTACCGGGAGGCAGAAAATATTTTCAGTTGAATATGAAACAACGTGAATTACACGTCGCCCGCTCTCATGGGGCCACATATTCTGCAATTTTTATTTGTCTTTGTTTAAGACTTACTTCCAATTGTAATATTGCAGAATGGAATGTATTATTTCTCCATGGTTTCCAAGTAGACCCGTGATATTGCCGTTCGAATTAAACTTAGGAACGCAATATGGAGGAAGCTAAGGATGAACACACATCGTTATGAAAAACACCAATATTACAAGTATGGAGAGTGTTGGCTGAAGAGTTTTGTCAATTGGAAACCAGTGTATTAAAGTCTAGTATAGATTTGATTGTTTTTCAAACGCAACGAAAACTAAAAAGTGGTTTCTGAACTGATTTGAATAATGTGAAACCATTTTCTCTATAGTGTTAAGTCAAAAGACGAATTTGTAATTCAACGAACCAAATCATAATCTAAGTTGAAATTTTACTGGTTTCTAAATGACACCTGTTAAATTCATTGCTTTCATTTGCGCTTAATACTGACCATTGAAAATCCAACTGTAAGTACATCATCATTGGCGGGAACGTTTATGTTAGCCTCCATCCTGTAATTTTGCTGATTTAATGCAACAAAATCCAATGATCCATTCAAAAGGTGTTCTGTGAACAACAGTCGCTTTTAAAAAAATGTATGAAAACTTCGAACTAGCTTAATAAATATAAAATAGGTGGAAAAGCGTTTTAAAACTCAGCAAAATATTTGGGTTTAATTTTTAATTGATTATAAAAATGTCATGTTAAATATCTTCGTTAATGTTTAGAAATTTCGAAAACCAGTGTCTAGAAATTGCGCTAAACTCTGTATTGTCGCTATTAATTATCGACAAGACACTCAAACGCTATATGCACTAATTATTTCATAATATCAAATAAAACTTACGGTTCTTTTAAGAAAATTATGGCAAACTGTAGAAGCAAAAGTTCACCGTTGAAACTGCTCTCTCAAATGAAGCTGACTTCGTTATTTAACCGATTTCATTATCGTAATTTTCATTATAAGAATATGTTATTTATTATTTATTAATCTTCTCAATTTCTTTCATTAAGAATCTCTATATTTACGATCACTAATGGCCTTATCATAAACAAAGAACTGATATAGTTATTTCCTAACATAAGTTTATTGTAAATGTTCCATAAGTTTGACTCTCGTTACCAAGAGGTGATATCTAGTTTATTAGGGAGAAGGTATAAATTCACAACATTTCCAGCTTTGTCTCCGGTCCAAACGTAGGTCCGGAGCTAATCCCCGCCTCTAAATTACAACCAGCATCTCATTGGTTCTTGAAAACTCACGTCAGCGCGACGCGAATGACGAAAATTACAGTCATATTTTCCGACTGAGGAGAGGTGAAATAGCCCGGCCTCCTTTTACGCCCCCCCCCCTTGTATTTTGACTGGGGAGACTGGGACTATGGCGAGCGAATACTTAGACATCTTACACCTTCTCCCTAATAAACTAGATATCACTTCTTGTCGTTACTGAGACCTCGAATTTATTTATAACTAAGTTTTTCATTGTTTCTAGAAATATATTGGCCTAGTTGGTAATCCGAAATACGTTTGTATTTAATATTTATACATATCCATGGTTTAATACCGCCACCCATATTGCTATGGGATATCACTAGCTAGATTCTACAGCAAAACTGTCATTCCTATTAATTAATCTAAAAATTCCGTGCGTTACAACGAAACATGAAATGCCAAACTTATGGAACTAGTAATAGAAACTTACTTTCAATGGTCAACACTAAGAAGGAAAGACAACGAGACCAAAGCTACACTCAGTGATACAATAACACACTCTGTGGATTATTAATATGTTTTGCCAATTTCTGAACCATCTAATATTGTTTGCGAAAGAATAGAAAAAACTTTTCCCAAGATTAAGTTGTTTCCAGATAAGTGAATGTAAATAAACGTGATCGAAATAAAATCTCGGTTCTAGTCAGGGCGCGCGTGTAATAAAAATCGACTACTTCTGGCTGAGTTGGATCGAGAAAATAGTTAAGGGGATTTTAAAGTGATGTATGGGCGGGGTCTATATCAAATAGAGCTCTACTGGGCAATGGGCATGCGTGAATTTCGTACAATTCTGGGTCTCGCCTTTCCTGCTGAATCTATCCGACAAGTCGTTCTTCGGTTACAGTTACTTGGCATTGCCCAATCACTACTCCAGGAAATAGTAAGACTACTACAAAATATAGTTCTTGGCGAGCCCCTGCATAAATTATTGTACATCTCTACGAAAGACGAAGCCTAAATGGCGCGAAGGACATAGCTTCATCTCTATGGGGCATACTCTTCGAAGCATTCCATAATCAGAACGTATCACATGATCGTTGTTTTAAAAGGCGGAGTAACGGCAACACCGTCACCATAGAATGATAAAATATGACCAAAAACGTCAATAAAACTTACCAAAACATCTGACTTGATTTTAAACCAATTTCCATTTGCCAAAATGATCCGAAATCATTTTGATAATTTCCACTCTTTATTTGGCGGTCTCATTGACCAAGTCAATCAGCCCAAACTACGTAATCTAAACCGGGACACTTGCTCCTGCACTATGTATTGAATGACTGAAATGATATTAAGATAAAATTTATTAATGGAACATATTACGGGATTTTAACGCAACGGAAATGGAATACCAATATTCTGAGAAATCAATATTGACGAGGGAGATAATGTACAAGATAGCTGAAAAACCATTTCAGTCAGTAAACGAGCTTGAAAGGGGGCGGAGCTTAGAGAACAGCCCCATCTTCATATTCTTGTCAACGTCCTTGTTGGTTTGAAAAAGCTCGAGAGAATAATGTTAAACTCCATAGAGATTTTGATGATACGTCGGATTGTAAAATAACTGAAAAATTGGTTATTGTTTTTCATTTCCCATTTAAAAGGTTTCAAAGATATTCTAATACTTAAAAAGATTCCTCTTGAAAATAAAGCTAATTTTTAAGCTTTGATCGTTAAAAAGTTTAAGTTTATATCGGAACTATACATTTAAAAATTTATATTTTCACTTTGAAGTATTTGGGCTTAGAATATTACTTTCCAATGAGCTTGTATAAATGAAATAACCTTTTTCTGATAATATTTAAAGCAAATAAAAAACCAACAGAAAGTGAATCAGTGGAAATTCCTAGTTTTATAGTTTTTAAAACGCTTGTATATGTTGTGTTTATCTGTCCAACATTTCTGTCACTGATTATTTCTGGTAAATCGCACAACAGCCCCAATGGCACTTTCGACAACAAAATTGAAGAATAAATCTGTGTTTTGAATAAATATTTTTATTTTATATATTACAGTTAATCTCCTTATTCTCTGCAGTTTGAAATGTCAGAAGACTGAAGTCCGTTTCTGCCCTTTTTGCACTGAAAATGTGGACATACATTATAAACTTCTTTAACATAAAAACAAATGTTTAACTATGAAATCTGGTCTTTAATTTTAACTAAACTAACTTGATAGTTTCCAATTAATCAATCTTACCTTAAAATTACTTCCTTTTCAACTTCCGTTAAAACAAATGGACTTAAAAGTCGAATATCAACTTCTTTTATCGGACCTAATTTTGCAAAAGACACAAACAACATCAGAGCGATAACTTAGGAGTACCTAGCACAAAGTAGGCTTATGTATAAACTGACCAAGTATCGTTGAAAACACAACTACAAAAAGACATGCCAAACTGAATGAAACAACTGGAAACCAAAGTGAACTGATACCGTAAATGGAACCAACAGTTGTTCTGTCAAAATGGGTGGAAACTGAATAAGACACACTAAATGTTGAAATTGAAATTAAAAAGATACGAACTCGAGTAATTCCTCGTAAGTACCATTAATATCTGTATAGTAATCAAATGCAGTTGTATTGTTAAGAATTAAATCGTCACAAATTTGTGGCTTGGAGTGGACGAACTGGGGTTTGTGAGGATGGTACAGATAAGACCCAACAGCCATCCAAGTACTAAATACCAAGGCCAAAACTATCGATATCTTACAGGCCTGTTAAAAATTCCGGAAATTTAAAAGACTTCGTCTATGAATGCTAAAAATATAGTATGTAAGGTGCACATTGCACATTGCACATATCTGTTATTTTTAATTCAAAGACTATTTATTAAAAGTATATTTATTTATCGTCCATGTAACTAGTTTATTCGAAAATATTTCAGGGTAATTTGGCAATGTTTAATTTGATGCAAGAAATCGATAACATGGGTATAATCATAACTTCATAAGATATGTTCCATAAGTTTGTCACTGGTTACTGAGAGCTTGTCATGAAGTGACGTAGGTGTAACGTCATAGATTCTGGTGAGGCTGCTGTTAAAGGCTTAGTACAGACTAAATAGTAAAATGGACTAGAAAAACCGCGTGTAGTCTTATGAAACTTATCTTATAAACTTGCATTAAGGCGTTGAAAGAAGTGTCAGGGTTATTATGTTCAACTAAACTATGTCTTCAGTAAATAAATTTTTGTCAAATACTTTACCATCAAATTGCACTTTCTGTAAAAGAATCCGCAAAATAGAATTCCGGCTGTTGGTCCAACGAAGGCTCCCATGACTAACAGTAACACTGAAAGTACACCACCTATGAGTGGCACTACTGTTGCTATGATTACAGTTACAACTCCAAAGATTCCAGCTAAAATTATGAAAACAGTTAGTCATATTTATTTTAAAACACGATATTGACTTGAGACTTACTTAATATTTTGCATAGCAGGACGGTTTTCTTTTGGTCATTTTGAAGAGAGGGCTTCAGCGGAAGGATGAAGTCCTCAAGAGCATTCGCTGCTAAAGAGTTAATGACTGACGAAGCGGTACTTAGGGCCGCGCTGACAACCCCAGCTAATAAAAGACCCAACAATCCTGGGTAGTCTTTTAACTGTTTTGCAGCGACATAAACTAAAATCTACAAACAAAATAATGATTACGATTAAAGTTCAGAAGTAAAATTAATTATTCGACTTGAAATAATCAAGTGTCCTGCGTAAGCATTATAGACATATACTAATTTAAATTTTTAATTTTTGTCTAACATTGAAGCTAGAAATATTTATACAGACACATTTTGTCGCTGGCTATTTTTCACGTGACCTGATTAAGGTACCATAATTAAAGTTACAATAATTTCTAAATTGTGCACCAATTATTTACGAATTAATTGTCAAGCGAATATGGATTTCATTGACACAAAAAGTCACAGCGCCATAAAACGTATTTACATCATAATGGTCTATCAGAGTTGTTGCAAAAATGTCTCATATACCTTGGGCATCTTGTTTGTAAACTAAAATAGTAAAGTAATAACTCTGCCTTTTCTTTCTGCCTGGTTTGATTTTTTGGGGGCTTAGATTTTGAATGAGACAATTTGTACTAACCATTACAGTAATCTGTTATTTAACTAATTAATAAAGGTTTTACTTGATCGGGAAGACGAACTCCAGAGTTAGGTAGTTTGAACGGATTACATTGAGATATTTCAGCGAACACAGCGACACTGACCAATATCAAAAGACCCATAAGTATTAACACGAATACTTGGCTCAGTAAGAATGAACTTGAATAATCAAAAGAATAAGAGATGAAATTAACTATAGTTCTCAGACCACGCTAGACCAAGCAATAACTGAAGAAAACGCAATTTCACGCATGATCAGTGTGATAGAAAGAGAGTCTCCTTGGTTGATCTTTCCACTTACTTTCTAGCCGTTTTATAATCTTTGACGCAAAGGAATCGTTGAGCTGTAGCCTGAGAGCAGACGGACATAAAAAACCCAAACATGAGTCCGTAGGCAACATTACCCCACACTGAGTACTTGTTATTCAAGTCCTCGCTTATTCTAACAAAATTTTTAAAATAATTATTCATTAAACAGGTTAATAGTTAATAACAAAATAAAACCTGAAGTGTTGGTCCATTTCTCCACTGAAAGTTTGAACCCAAGCATTGCTAAAACCAAAATCCATGTAGGCGAAAACTGTCACTAGAATGACGCTAGTGAACATTAGAGCACTCTGGAAAACGTCTGTGTATACCACAGCGCGGAAACCACCCTGTTAAAGCGAATATGTTACTGTTGGGATTGAGAACTTAAGGCATCTAAGGCCTTCGGAACTTACTATGACGCAGTACATTGAACAAACCAGGCCAGTAACCATTACAACGATCCAGTAAGATATCCCCGAAACGGTTGTGATTGTAATTGCAGGAACGTAAATATATGCCCCACATCGAACCAACTGAAAGATAGGAAATTGGTAAGGTTACAATGTACATTGGGACCCTAGAATGATCCTTGGCAAGGATGCGATGAATTGGTGTTCAGTATGTAATGAGTGAGGGAAGGTAATGAGGTTTTCATGGGCCTCTGGGTGGTGACAATGGCTGCGTTCAGTAACACTCATCAGGAAAAACATCGATGTTTGGGAAAATGAAATCGGTGTTCTTTTGACGTCATGATGACGTTGCAGTGGTTGAACGGCACAATTTTGTGTAATCGATCCTTTTCTTAATGGCGACGATATTATGATAACGTTACGGCAGAGGCTTAAATAATAAATCCGAGATATTTACAAAGATATTGTACTTCAATTTATCAATTAAATCAAAATTCTGTCAGAATCCATTTTTTTACCGAAATAATATTAGGACTGTTCACGAGCCGAGCTGAGCGAGCTTTTTAAAAGCTCGGCTCGGCTCGAGTCAAAAAAACGGCGGCTCGGCTCGAGTCGAGCCGAGCTGGGTCTTGGCTCGGCTCGAGCTCGGCTCGGCTCGAAAATGATCGAGCCGAGCCGAGCTGGCTCGATTAACATATACATGTTTTAAAAAAATTGCTACTACCAACGCCAAACTTGAGAATGACTATAAATGCCATCCCATGTTTAGGAATGTAGTGGTTCAGTAAAACCCGCTCTTTAAAATATGCTCAAGGTTAGAGACGAGAGATTTTTCCCACGCTTTATTTCCTGTAAAAATACAACGGAACGCTAATGGTGGAGAGAATAAAGACTAAAAGGAAAGCACTATATCAGTGACTAAGCTCGCGAGCCGGCTCGCGAGTCGGCTCGGCTCGATGCCTATTGGCTCGGCTCGGCTCGACCATAAAAAAGCTCGCTCGTTAATTAATCGAGCCGCAAAAGTGGCGGCTCGGCTCGGCTCGAACTCGGCTCGCTCGTCACGAGCCCGAGCTGGCTCGAGCTCGTGAACAGTCCTAAATAATATATTGCTTTTTAGTATTATAATCCATAAGGATAATATTTGTCAATTCTACATTATTTTAATTGTAGCGGCGCAAAATGACGAAATTTACGTCATGAATCCGATGGTCATCAAAAAAACCTCCTCCCACAGCTGATTTTTCTGATGGGCATCCGATGAGCATCATGACGTCACGCCCAAAGACGCGAAAAACCGTTCAGTAATAGCGTTTTCCTTTGGGTCCTCGCGGAGCGCTCCCAAGGAGCAATAAAAATGGTAGTAGTGGTTTCCAGCTTCGTTAAAGACTGTTTTTGAAGAATAGGATCTCCTAGTTTTATTCCTCAATGGGAGCGCTCCGCGAGGACCCAAAGGAAAACGCTATAAGACATTGATGTCATCTTATAGTCATCGATGTCTATGATGCCGGTTACTGAACGCAGCCAATGTTGCAAATTACAGCAAAATATCTCATGACGTCACGTTGCTACGTCACAGCAACGTGGGCTCGAGACTTTATTGCCCATTCACTAGGAACGTAAGCAGACCAATAAAATCACAGTTAGAAAACGTTGGAATTATGACGAATGACGGAGAACACCCAAGCCTCGCCTACAAAACCCTCTTAGAAATTAACATGGAAGATATGGGGACACAATGATTCCATTTGGTTTGTAGATAGAAACCTGATAAATGCATTTAAATTATTGTTATCAATTGGTTCTTACATAGACTAAACAAAATATGAAGGAGTAAAATTTTCTTAAAGATCTGTCAAATCTCCTCTCGATGTACTGTAAACAAAATGCCATCGATCGAACTAAGTCTTTCACCGGTTTTGATTATTTTTAATAGTTTTGGTATAGGTAACTCACTTCGTACACACTAGTATAAGACATATTGTGAAAAATTGGTATAACGTAAAATGCCACTGGTATCTGCACTATTATGCTTGCCGCGTTCAAGAAGTAAACATTCATCCCATTGGCGCAGGCTTCACCGACCATCGAGGTGATACCATTGGCAGAGATCATGGTAGCGAACGTTGATAACGCTACTGGGATAGCGGACATTTTCCGATTGGCCAAAAGAAAGTCCTCCACTGTCTTCTTGTTACTACGTTTGGCCACCAGGCTGATAAGGACACAGATAATCACTGATCCAATCGCCACCACGATATCCACGCTCGACGCTTTCATCTCCTATATCAAATATAATCAATGATCAATCTTAACTTTTATTACATTCTAATTTTAACATAAGGTCGTCATTGGATGCAACATTTGATGTCTTTACCTTAGATCTCACTAGAAAGTAGGATATATACAGGAGGTTTTGATAAGTCTACTATAAATTACGGGGGATGTTCTTTGGACAATTTTGAGTCAAGTGTTCAAGTTTTATGAATGGTTAATGAGAAACGATAGTAAATTATAAATTCACTCACTTTAGGCTTCAATATTCCTTATTGTAGCTTGTAATAGTTTTACAGCTTTCACGTGAAAACCTTTTATTTCATTAAACATAAGCTTGACGGCGTAAAATGCAAGCCTACGCGGTAAAGGTCTACAACTACAACATTTGATAAATTGTTGCGAAAATTTTGTAAACAATTTTCCGCTACATCTTATTTGCTCATGGTACAAGTACTTAGAAATGTTCTCTACTAGTACCACATGTAGTATAGGTTTTCCGAAACACCTCGTCGCAACAATTTACCTTTAGGGAATTACATTGCATTTTAATCAGATGGCCCACATCGTACCGTATTTGACGGGCGTACAAAAATATATGAGAATTACACTTCGTTGCGCTACATTTAACTGTGCTAAAATGATAACCCGTAATCCTAACTTCAATTTTTTAACCTCTGTTATAATAATAAATAATGTAATTTACAAAGAGAAAAAGTGAGTGAGTAGCCCCTCGATGCTAAGCCCTTAACAGCGCAATCCTTAAGCAAGTAGTCCACTTAGCCTTGCGAAAACGTATCGTTACTGTTTTGAGTTCGTAAATCATCCGAAAGAGGGCGCCCATTACCTAAGTCCGAAAGCATCGTTTAAGAAACGTTATCAGATGGCGTTCTGTTCGTATTTGGATACGTGACGTTACGTTCACGATACGGTTTCGCAAGGCTTAGTGAACTACTTGCTTTACTTTAACAAATTTACATCTGTTATAATTATAATAGTGCGACCCAAACAAAAAACTTGAATGAGTAGCCTTTCGATGCGAAGACTACCAGAGCTAAAATGATGCCTAACCATTACCATCACTTTATAAATGCCACCTTAAAAATATCTCCTATGCAAAAATATTGGCATTTTTTAATTGTCTGGGTGCGCACGTGTATCGCAGGTAGCAATCACACGTGTAAATATGAATGAATGAATGAACGAATGATTTAATGACCTTTTGTTAAATACAATCCCTTTTAAATCAGGGAGGAAAATTCGTCCAATGTGACCTCGATGCTGTTGTTAAATGGGGCCAGGCCACGGCTTAACCTTTAACATATCAAAATGCAAAGGCAGCAGGGCGACAGACTAGCACTCGATAGAATTTATGGTGACATTAACACACGCAACAAGCTATTTCATTACTCACAATTCTGAAGTGAAAGATGCGACGCGTATTTGATTTTGTTATGTTACATTACGTATATAGTATCTACACACGTACATCTGAACGGGGCTTGAAAGCCACTCAGTGGCTTATCCAATTTCCTCCGTTTCGTAACCAAATCTAATCAAAAATAAAATTGAAATCAATGACCTTTTGAAAATAGAATCTTTTTGATTATTGTCTCGTAATGCGATATTTCTTTTATCACAAAACAATTATTATCTCTTATATCTGCGCAATGTAAGTGCGAAAGTGAAATTATTGTTTCCGATTACTGAGGGACAAAGTTTTTACTGCGACAAATTTGGTGTGAAAATATTGAACCTTGATATCAAAACAAACGAAGAAATGCCTTTTGTACCGATATCGTTTTCACTTAAAAATAATTGTGTTAAGCAAGGTTCAGACAAGATTCGGGATAGGTCTACCTGCTTTTGAGTGACTAAGGTTGGTGGAATAAGACACCTTGGTGACCCTACCCTACAGGTGCTGGTCATCCGAGTTCGCCGGAGATGACGACCACCACGACCCTTCTTTCACCTTCTAGGTAACCCTCATTACCTTCCCTGATTCATCATAAACCGAAATCACTGCCCTTTCCTGATTCATCTCATACCGAACCGAAATCTTAAATATCGCAATTGCTTAAGGCCTATCCGCTACAAATGACTGACAACACTTACCTGCACACTAATACACGTAATACACGTAATACAAAGCGTGTAATGGATCAGCTGGAATCGTATCTTTTCAAACATGGTTAAACAGACCTTGTTAAAATGCTTATTTCTTTTTGAACCCAAAGTTGCCGAAAAAGATCAACCATAGCCTAAAAGAAGTTTGAAGTTTTCCTTGCTATATCAGGAACAAGTCTTACAATTTGCTTTTTCAACCTCGGAGAAGAAGAGAATGAACGAAACGTTCAGTACAAGTGGGACTGAAACTACTAAACAATCCATGGAAGCCATAAGGGACCCATTAAATCAAGTAACGTTTGGATTTTGTCTCATGTGTTTAGCTGCCTGAAGTTTTAATTTGGGAAAACCTTTCAAGCTGACACCACTAGTGCGATTTTACGCGGTGAAGCTGTCATTTAATTTTGAAAATGTGCGCTACAACACCTAATTTGTAACCCCACCTAATTTTAAAATTACCTTTTGGGCATTCTCACAGCATCTGTCTCACTCTTCCATAGTACAGCTCCGCTGAGATGGTCCTGCGTACTGAAATAAGGTAGGCCTAGGTTCCACGATTGAGAGTTTTAGGCAGTTCCCCCGAAATTAGGGCCATTTCGATCCCCATATTGCACGACTGAAGCCGTCCCAAGACTCATATAGGCAACATAAATAATTGCAAAATATAATATTTATATATAGCAGTTCTTTATTTCACCCAAGAAGTTCTGTCTGGAAACACTATATCCATAGCACATTAAAATATATTATCACGTGTTGTTTTTACACTTTCCGTGACGCATAAACGAATAAAACAAATTACATCAGTGATGATGCAAACAGTGGTTGTGTTTTTAAGTGCAATAGCGATTGTTCATTTTCATAAACGAATCAGAATTTTCTTCTGTTTAATACCTTCTCGATTTAGGAACGAATTTGCGACATCTTTCGTAACTCTGCTGTTTAAGTTTCATCATTTCGAAGTGCCTTTTTTCGCTAAATTTTCTGATAAAGCTTGTGGCATTGATGATTAATCTGTCCTCCTTTGATCTATAGCTTCTATCAATGTTTCCCATAATGACATACTCGACGTTCTTACGTAATCTTGGACACGCGCAAGGGTTTGAGGACGGGATGAACAAATATTCTCTGGCGTTGAGAACCAAGTCTGTGTACACTTTATACGTTTCAATAACGTTGACGTCGTACATCATTTCTTTCATTGTTGCACGTTTGTCGGGATACCAGTTGGTGTTCAAAATTCTGCCTTGAATTACTGGAAAAGTAAAAAAATTTCATGCGAATGGGGTTGAAATTTCTTGCCACAATAAAATGACTGAATGGTTATTAGTGAAATTAGATCTTACCAAAATCACTTGTGCAAAAATTTTTTAGTCGATCTTTGACACGAACGCAACGTGGACATTTTCCTGTAAATAAATATGTACAATGTGAATAAAATGTAAACTCAGAACACTAACGTAACGTAACCTAATCAAAACCAGACTTTGAAATAAGAATATTTTTAAACTAGTCCATGGGACCAGTGACCCCCTAGAGACCAAAATAATAAACTGGTCCTTAAACTTGTCCCATCTTAGTTTTCCTATGGATTTGCAAGTAATAAACTGGTCCAGAGGACCTGTAACCCATGGTGCCCAAAATAATAAACTGGTCCTTTGACGTGTCCCCCATTAGTTTTCCTATGAATTTGCAAGTAATAAACTGGTCCAGAGGACCTGTAACCCATGGTGTCCAAAATAATAAACTGGTCCTTTGACGTGTCCCCCATTAGTTTTCCTATGAATTTGCAAGTAATAAACTGGTCCAGAGGACCTGTAACCCATGGTGTCCAAAATAATAAACTGGTCCTTTGACGTGTCGCCCAGTAGTTTTCCTATGAACTTGCAAGTAATAAACTGGTCCAGAGGACCTGTAACCCATGGTGTCCAAAATAATAAACTGGTCCTTTGACGTGTCCGCCATTAGTTTTCCTATGAATTTGCAAGTAATAAACTGGTCCAGAGGACCTGTAACCCATGGTGTCCAAAATAATAAACTGGTCCTTTGACGTGTCCCCCATTAGTTTTCCTATGAATTTGCAAGTAATAAACTGGTCCAGAGGACCTGTAACCCATGGTGTCCAAAATAATAAACTGGTCCTTTGACGTGTCCCCCATTAGTTTTCCTATGAATTTGCAAGTAATAAACTGGTCCAGAGGACCTGTAACCCCCTAGTGTCCAAAATATTAAACTGGTCCTTGGACCTGTCTCCCATACGTTTTCCTGTGGATTTTCTCGTAATAAACTGGTCCAGAGGACCAGTAACCCCCACTTCTTGAATTTAAAAACTTGTCCAAGTAATTACTAAACTGCAGGCTTATTATTCACTAAGACTCAGTTTGCATAAGACTCACATTTGTTGCAAAAACAAATCTATCTGGTAGGCTATCAAAAATTGAAATATTTACCTTTCTTCTGGTCCTTGTTTCGATCACTATCAGGTCTATTTCGGTCCCGTTCATTTTTGATTTTCCACGTCGTTGTATTTTGCCCCGAAGCTGGAGGATACCGTTCATTCCATCTATTTTTGTAGGGATTTGGTGTTGTAACTTCAAATTGAGGTGGAGTTTGACGGTATGGTTTCTCGTAACCGCTTGAAGCTGTGGTTCTTTGGATTGTGTTCCTTTTATATAAAAAACATCTTAATGTTTAACCTTTAACGTCTTGCTGGAGGCGAAAAAATTAAATGCATGATATAAATAGGGAACCTGTTAAAGGGACTGTATGGTAAAGAAGGCATCGGCAGGTGGGTAAGAACTATTTGAAATACGTCACAGGCACCACGTGAAGCCAAGATACAAAGACTTAATATGGTGTGGGACTTGAACCTAGTTTTCGCGAGACTGAAGCGCCAATTCATTGAAGTGGTTGGTAGTTTTTAGAGGTGTGCGGTTAACCGTTTCAATCGAATAATTCGATCGAATACCGAACCGAATAATTCGATTCGGTATTCGATAAGCCCATTTTCACTATTCGATTCGAATACCGAATACCGAACTGACTATTCGGTTATAGTTCGACTACCATAAATTTAGGTCCTTGGCACTAGAGAGACCCACTTTATTTTAAAAAATATCATCCCAATTTTATTTGTCTCCCATCAAAAGCTACCAGCAAGTGCATAGGAAAATTTTAAGAAATACTTGACCACCAATGAGGAGAGGTATTTTGAAATTTAGGAGCTTCAAAATGTTCTTCTCCTTGCTTTGTATTGACTATTGGCGAATATTAGGGTTACTACCCGATTAACCGCGAATAGTTGGCCTAGTATTCGCGAATATTAGGATTAAATATTCGCGGTTACTAGGCTTAACTATTCGCGATTAATCGGGAAGGAAAAAAATTACCAAGGCCCAACTATTCGGTATTTGATTTGGAATAAAATATTCGATTCGGTATTTGATAAGGAAAATTTTTTGGTATTCGATAACCGGTTCGATACCCAAAAAGTGGTATTCGCACACCCCTAGTAGTTTTCGAAATAAACGAATAAAGCTTCTTTGAACCACGCCCTTCCTCAGTCACGTGTCTATGACGTATTTCAAATAATCTCTACCCACACACCGATGCCTTCTTTACGGACCCTTTAAATCGTTAATTTAAATCCGTAAATGACTCGCATCTCTTGGTCTAATTTTTGTAACTGCGAAATCTTTACCAAAATAGTCCGGTTTAGTATAGGTAATTGCTTTCAAACCATTACTAACCTATCGGCGATTGATTTTGAATCAGTGATAACTTCGTTATAACTTGGAGGCAGATTAGGTTTCGGCACGTTAGGACGAGTCCTTGCATTTGGTGTTGGCCTGTAAACTGGGTAGCCTCTACCTCCACCGTTGGCTTTAGTACGATACTAATAGAAAATTAGACGTGAATTGCTTTGAATACTACAGATTTGAAAGAAGAGGATTTAAACACACTTACTTTCCTGTGATTATATTTTGAAACTAAGTACTGATATTTAATTCCGTTTGTGCTGTCAACAATGAAGGTTGCGACAGTTAAGTTTTCAAGTATTGGTCCACTTATGAATATGCTCTCATCGTGTCCAACACGACTGTAGTTGGCGAAATAACCGCCCAGATCGTACGTCCCAGGCCAACCGACTGTCTTGTTGCCGTTGATTAAAAAATTTCCGTCACGGTCTTGAAGAGCTAAAAAATTATTGCGGTGTTAGTTCATTTTGAATAAATACCAAACATGATTTTTTTTGGAACAGATTTTTAAAACTGCCAATATTAGGCCTAAACGATACTACTTAAAGACCAATTTGCGCTAAAACTAAGGCAGAACAGGTACTAATGTCTAACCAAAACAGAAAAGATTCCGAATTGGTAATCTCATGATACTTTTGCCAAGGCCTAAGTGTAATCACGCATATGTCTTGAAACATATCCTTTTTATCGCGTTCCCTACTCTAGTTCACTGAAACTTGGGCCAATGAGACCCGGTGTCGTGTTTTGAAAATACCAAATTAAAATGTTCTAATTCATTTTGGATATACAAGCCAATTTTCTATATTGGTTTAAAATGAAGACACACACTTAGTTGAGTTTTATGTACATTTTTACGATTCTTAACAAATAAAAAGTTTTTTCATCCACTCACACTTTCTTAAAATAAATAATCTAATTATTATTAACAAATAAACGAAAGAGATATATCAGGTAAGGTTAGTAAAAATCATAAAACTTACACAAATGATTTGACGTATTGTCAGTTATTAAAATGTCGTAAGCTCCTTCGGGAAGACGTACGATCTCTTGATAATTCTCGGCTGAAAAGTGGATCACTGAAGACCATTATGGTCGATTTTGGGTGAAAGCCATGCATTCTTGTGTATTAATAGCAAATAAATAAACCGTGGTAGAGAATACTTACCTGAATTCCACGAAATCGGCTTCTGTTTAAACGTTCCCCTAATTTGGTGACACGTGCTGTTGTGTCCACCACATACACCGCATTTGTCAGATTTACGATTTGAGCCGATGATTGAATCACAACCAACTGGCTTAAATATAGAAAATATAAAGAACATTAAGGATGGTTATTTGTGGAAAACAATGCTAGATTGGTGTTCAAAAATTAAGAAATGAAAATAATTAAGGCGAAAATCTCTAGAAAAAAGAATCGAAGAAATATGAAAGAAGGGTTCGATGGCTTTTTTGTGAGAGTCATTTTAGGTTGCTACAAGTTTTCGTTTATGATTTCTGACCAGTTTCTTAAACATTAGATTGTGATTTGAAAAGGTACAGTTTGTACAAGACAATAACTACTAAACAGGTTGAGAACCATGGACAAGGGTTCTAAAGAAGGCTTTCCGTGTGCAGTTAATAATACGAAGCCCACGAGAGTGTGGCGAGCCCAGAACGCTTGAAGCAGTTTTTGTTCCATTCAAATCTTCGAAAGTTTTTCCAACCATGGTCCAATGTCTAGCTCGAAAAAAAAACAACACCGATTCATTCTAAAACGCAACAATACCAAGCATCGACCATCCAAGCAGACATGGTTCGTTGTCCCACATTTCGTTCCGTCTTCCACTTTTCCAAAGACATACGTTTCAGCGAGATCCACCGATTTACATTTTAACTGACAGTCGTTGTATTCTGCGTACGATAATTAAGGATAAATGAATCTTCTAAAATTTAACGAGACTTTCACTTGGTAAGGTACCTGGTAACGGAATCCATTTGTTGCTAACTTTCCCAGCTATGTTATGACCGTTTCGTCTCGCGCATTGTTCAACACGGTAATCGCCTTTTGAAAATTGACATGGCTGAAAAGAAAACGAACTTTCTTATAATTTTGTACTGAAGTAAAATTTGAAGCGTTCGTTCTTAAAATATTCAGATTGCAAATATCATAGGTTTGTAAGATATGTTCCATAAGTATGACTCTTCCTATACTTCGTAATGCTAGACTCACTGAGAGCTAGTTCGAGAACAAACTTATGGAACATGTGACAAACTTATGGAACATGTCTTATGAAGTAATGGTAATTGGTAGGGTAATTGGAACCTGCCCTTGAGACAAGTTTAATTATTCATGACACCAGGGGTCACAAGTCTGGATGACCAGTTTGGAAATCCTTATTTAGAAGCCTGGACTTGTAAGTAGAATGACAAATGAACACTCACATTGGCGTTGCAAACGAGGAACTCTTGGGTTGGCCCATCACAGTTTCTGTGAAAGAAGATGGCGCATTCTTATCATTAATGTTGAAATCAGCATGCTAAGGACTATATAAACCAAGTTACCATACTTACATTCCATAACAAGTCCGTCTTCTGGTACTTATTCCTCCCTCGCAAGCTCTAGTACATTTTGACCAATAGGACCAAGAAGAAAAGTCTTTAGAAAGAGATTCACGAGGCTTCGTTATCGAATTACTCCTCGGTCGATATTGTCGATTGGCAGATTGCGCTTTCACGATAAGATGTTTATCGCCTATCTGGTTACTGACACTAATGGGATCTGGAGCAGACTGTAATAAACCACCAATACAGTGATTAACTACTTCTATGGGGACAGTTGCTTAATAACTATCTTACAAATACATGCAAAATTAACAAAATACGCACTCACCAAAGTGAAATTGAAAATGATGAGAAAAGAGATCGAAAATGTGGCGAACCATTTTAAGAAATTCGTGCCAGACATGGCAAAGACTTTTAACTAAAGAAATGGGGAAAAA
The DNA here is from genome assembly GCA_019434445.1 of Phalangium opilio. Classification (NCBI taxonomy): domain Eukaryota; kingdom Metazoa; phylum Arthropoda; class Arachnida; order Opiliones; family Phalangiidae; genus Phalangium; species Phalangium opilio. The sequence continues at coordinate 108,499 of JAEQBA010000313.1, read as the reverse complement.
AATATTTCATTAATCAACGCTTCAATATACTATCGGAAAAAATGAAAGAAAAACGTTTCCTCATTTTTTAACATATATTAGTCAGAATTAAAATTATTAGAATAAATAATTATTTTTTAAAAGGGTGTATATTGATTTTTAGTCGCGCTTAATCAAAGAGGGTATAAAGTGGGGGAGTAGAAGATTTGGGTGGAGTGTTCTCGCTTTGAAAATTTACCCCTAAGCTTCCGTTATGCGCGCGCATCTTTCTCTGCCCTCTTATTGGTTTAAATGCGGTGAACCGGATATTAGAAGGAAAATGTAACAAATAAATAAAAATGAAAAGCGAGAACTAGCAAAATGCCTTTCCAAAACTACTACCTTCTACTCCCCTTCTTTATACACTCTTTGGTTTAATTAATAAGACAGTAGTGTAACACTTTCAATTTGATCTATTTGAATCAATTTCCTGTATTCAGAATTGAAAAAAAAAAAAAAATTAGGATAGCGTTCAAAGATTACAAAATTACCGGTAAAAATTAGTAACATACTCAAGTTGATTTCTTAATAAAAAAATACATAATTTTATCATTATATCTTTAATCTAAAAAATGAAATTCACACCGAAGGGCGAGATAGAGACGGTAGCTGTAAACCGATTAGGATTAGGCGTAATCATTTGAGCACTGTCAAGGGCAGGTTTATTTTATTTATTTATTTGCTAGCTAAGGCCAACCAGTATCAAATATCTGTGTGAGTTTTTTTAAGAAACGAACATTTTTTTTTACAACTTTCGATATCAATAAAACTTCGCTTAATTAGGGGTACAGCGTTGTATACCGACTCCGCTGAGTGACTGGTCCCTCGCAATGATACTTCCAAATAAGTTCCAACCCAGCCGTAATACCAGAAGGGGATAATACAAGAAGGATGACACTCAGTATCCTCTTAATGCTTTAGTTATGTCAGAAGTAGGAATGGAGAACGGTGGTTAGTATTTACTTCAGTCCGACTCATAGCCCAGTATAGAGCCCCTCCCTCCAATGCGTAACGAAATGTTTAAATTATCTTTTTGGCTCTCTTAAACTACGTTTTGATGACGTTGCTGACGGGGACGGTGAAAAATACGCAATTCCTTTTTACCTCTGTCGCTATGACCCGCCTCTTCTTTCATACTTTGACGCGCGCCCTGATTGCTATGTTCTCCATTCCTACTTCTAAAATTACATCTATCCCTGGTTATGTAACATGATTCTATAACAGGCTCACCCCTTTTTGTTTGCTCTCCTACTCATCAAACTTCAGAGGGGGTGAATTCTATAACTGTTTGGTGGTACCAAATCCTCAGCAATCAACCCACAAACCTTGATTGTCCTGACATGGGACAAAAACACACCAGCGCATGCGCCTTGGCAAATAGTTAAGCAGTGCTAATAGAGTAATGATGAGTAGGGAACTATTTATCGCGTATGTGATTCGGTTTAGTAAACTTGTGCACTCCAAATGTAAAATGATGTTCTGAATAATCATGTTACGATTACCAGACTTTGTGGTACACTTCTCTCGAAGAGAAGTATTATACACTTCTGGTAATAGATTCTGAAGACGCCATTTTTAATTCCCAAAATATACAGGACGATAAGAATGAAATCGTGAATCTTTTTTCGGCAATTAAGCTGCAGCGCCATCTTGGAGTGAAATTGGAACTTGCAAAATTACACAAAATTCCTTTAAAAATCAATTTCATTTATTGGATTTCAGTGGTGAATTTCACTTTCAGACCATTAATTCGGAAGAAAACCGTTCATCCGGTTGAAAGCTTTTCTTTCTCCGGATTTGGTTTTTTTATATTGGAAATGAGAACAGTAATTCTTTCAAGCCCATTTGCAAGCCTTTCCCCTCCGTGGCAAATTGAATTTGTTTTCTCGAATGTCGGAAAATGAGAGCGTGGTCCTTGAACAATGTTGCGGTCTTGTATTAACTGTAATGGATCGAGCGGAGTTGTCTTAGGGATTCGAAAACATTTAGAATACAAGATTGCTTCGCGATGCTTCGTTCCAACTATTCCCTTTTAAAATCCTTTCAACGTTAGAAATTTAACGTCTAAAATACATTAAAGTATAAGAAAGTAGTTAAATGAAAAGCGCTCTACAAAGCGGAATGACCCTTGACTGTCAGATAGAGGTCTGCTACCTCACACAAAAAGCTTCCTCTGCAGAGCCTAAGTGACCAGTAACGTTTACGATTTATTCTCTAGTCTGAGGCATGGTTTTAGGCTCTCAGAGATTCCCATCGCTAAGCCTAAGCCACAGCAAAAAACCCACACGTTATCTCATTGGCTAACTTTGATGTCGACACTTCCTAAAAACTATTCCTAGATTCTCGTAAAGCGACGCCTGGTGAGGCGCTGTCAAAGGCTTAGTACACACTAAATATGAAGATGTACTGCAAAATTAACCACCGAGTGTAGTCAATAGACCCAACCAACAAATCATTTGAATTTTCATAACGGCTCAGATGTTGTGTTTGGGTTTTGAGGCGAGAAAGGGATAACCCGATTGGCTTGATTTTGCCATGCGCAGAACCTGTTTTACCCCAAGAGTCAGTCTCTATCCAATCAGAAAGACAAGGGACTTATTTTCGTCGCTCAACGAGAGATGGTACTACAGTCAAAGTCGTTAGTCACGTGATCCAATCCCTTAGATGGAGACGAGACCTAGCCAACTTGCTTATTTGTTGGTTGGGTCTATTCTCCTTTGTCGTTCTCGAACTAGCTTGAGCTGCAAGTCTGTAGCATTACGAAGTATAGAAAGTTTCATACTATGGAACATACCTTATAAACTAACGTTAAAATTTATAGACCGGATCTATTTAAAATTAGATCTTTTGATGCCACCGAAAATATTGCATTTAATATTTCCAGCTTTGATAGCGTTTAATCAAGTAACGTTAGTGGGAGGTTTCTAATTAAAACCGGTCAAAATTGACTTTACCAGACATAATTTCAGTGATGAGAAAGCAACTTTAAATATAGAAGAGTCTTTACAAATTAAACTTGGCCACGGTTCTTTCCGTTCATTGACCTTATTTTTAAGAGCATCAATTTCTTCTTTGAGCCCCTGTACGTACATACATACATACAAGCGACGTTGATTATGGCTTCCACTTTCCATACTTAATAGCTCTCTCTCTAATTTTGTTTACATAAGGAAGCGAGCGTCATTCAAGGAGCGTGGGTTTACTAAATAAAGCCAATATAATATGACATGAAAGAAAGGTTTTTCACTAAAGTTTTATCCAAGTTCATGAAACAAGGACTAAGTGTATCTTATATTTCCATCACTAAGCGGTAATGAAATAATTCTATTATGTAAGGTCTCCGTAAGGAATAATCATAAATTATTAATATACCATTAAGTTTACATGTCTGAATGGGTTCTATGATGGACTAGTATGTCCCCCTGCAACCAAAAATATTTCACCCCATTTTGGAATTAAATTGTATGAGACACTACCGCCGTGAAAGCGTTTCCTTAAGTTTACTCTAAGTATGACAAGAGAGATTGGTGATTCCTGGCGAGGTTTTGTTTCCATAATTTTCTACCCAAAATGCCCGCACAAGAGCATGATCTTTTACTCTGTTTTTCTTTCGAAATGTTAAAACATTATTTGCGTTAGGGGTGGAAAAATACCGCGTGATTCTTTTAAAAAAAACTTAGGTTGGAGATAGCGGGAGGAAAATCCCACCATTGAAAGAGACACCCTAAACTAAAAATTCCTCCCAAGAGAGTTAGATCACCCCCATATATACTTCTCTTAGCCACTAGAGAAAGAAAAACTCGCGTGGATTTTTGGCGCCCAATCTCTTAGAAGTGCTGAGGGGGCAGGAGTCGTTCCACCAAAGACCTAATGATGGCCACTTAAAGATGTTTATTCGCTTATGATAACATGGAAATTAACAAAAATTCCTTAAGAAATTTAGCATAACGGCAAAGGGAAGTTTTATACTTATTGATAAGACGTAACCCCATTTGTGTCGCACAGACTACCATCTGTCGAACAAAAACATAATTATTACCCATCAAAGTAAAACATTTTTCAATCATTACGTAATACGCTTAAAGCTTAGAGTAAGTGAAAGCTGTTGGCAGCTGATCAGAGTACTTTTCCAAATTTTTGTATATATTTTTGGAAAACTTTGACAATTTGATTGACATTTTACGCAGCTATATTTTGTTTACTAATTACGTCTGTGTCCTATTTTCAAGACAATTTCCGTAAACTACTTCCGCGTATGATCACACTCCAGGAGATGGAAACTAATTTCGTTCCAAAGTCAACCCATTAATCAGAAATGCTATTCAAAATACGAATAAAAGAACTAAAATTTGTCAGCTGTATCATTAACCCTTAAATAGATATGAATGGGGTTTTATCTTGGTTAAAAATACAGGGTGTATATGAAAGGTCTGGCAGAAATTAAGGGGGATGTTCTTCGAGCGATTTAGTGTCAAAAATGTTCTACGACATTTTGCCGTCCGGGTAACCGTTTTCAAGTTTGAAGTTACGTTTGGAATGCTTTACAGATGAGCCCTTAAATTTAATGAAGAAAGTGAAAGCCAACGTTAATTTAATTAAGGGATCATACGTAAAACACCCCAAACATAAGAGGTGTCCCGGACTGAAAATATCATTGAACATTTTCGACTCGCAATCATAACCTTAATATCTGATAGACCTTTCATCACCCTGTATATCTTTAATTCTGGCCAGTACTATTGTAACTTAAGTCTCGTATTTTTGACCTCATTCAAATGTTCAAAAGGTAACTTAATTAATTTCATTCATAAAAGAACTATAATAACTCAAAAACTGGCCAAGCTACCCGACGTTACCCGAGGGATTTAAGAGACTCGAAACCATGAAGAATATCTTGTCTTTGTAGACACTAAACACTAAATACTTATTCGGCCCAACCTTACCAAATATGCGCATGCATGATAATGTTTTATGAAGAATCCAGCCTTTTTTTACAACTTTTCAAAATGTACAAGAACATTTTCTACTCAAAATCCCCCAAAGAACATCCCCCCTAATTTATGTCAGATTTACCAGAATCATCCCGTTTATAAGAAAATAGATTTATCAAAAATAGTAACTATAATCTACCAACAAAAAGATTTAATAGGCCATTTAGTAGATCACCATTTTTATAATGACAAAGAAATGAAGTAATTTTACTTCACTGAATTTTAGTCTCGATATGTTATTGGCACAAAAATAGCCTTAGAATAGATCATTTCATTAATTACTTTTAGAGAAACCAACACTCTGGCGGGAGGCCCTTCTTCTTAGGTTATTTTTTTAATTCAAGTTTATTGGTGACTTTTCTGCCATTAACAAATACCGTGTACTACCTCTAGCGGTGCTTCTTGAAACTAGGGAAATTACCCAAGAAGGTTATCTCCCCCACCCCTGTGGTGTTCGCTTCTCATATGGAATTAATGGAATGGTCTACGGTACAATACCAATAGAAAATTCGATAAAGGCTGAATAACCTCTGTTACAAAAATAAACTAAGAACTATTAAAGTAAGAAGAGTCGATTCACAAACAGACTCCTTTGAGAATTTACGATGTTCACTCGATATCAGGCAGGGAAGCCTTCTAAAAATAATTTCACAGAGTCGTAGAAACCAAGACGTGGTACCAAAGTCGACAAAGGTAACGACTGTCTCGCCTATCACTTGAAAAATAATTTTTCTTTTTTAGATTTTTAAAAATTTCGCGATATCTGTGAAATCCAACGTCATTCCACAGTGGCAAACCACTTGCGCAAACTGAATTCAGACCAACCATACATTTAGGGAATGAACGAGTTCTCAGTTTTCGTACATACACGAGTTCTTAAGTATAGGCACTTTTGACAGAGACAACAATTACAAGAAACGAGCGCTTCCCATGCAGCTTCGAGGTTTCGGGTTATCTTTCAATGGGCACTTAAGCTTAGGCTTTTGAAATTCGCGTGCCAGCAATTTTTTAGATACGTGTTTTCAAATTTTGGGTTGCTACTGTTATAAGCTGCAAAGGGTTATGTGACATTCACCCATTGACAATAGTTTCAGAGATTTCACGAAAATTAATTTTTTTCGAGTCACGGCCATGTTGGAAAATGTCGAATAAAATTTTCTTTACGCTAACTTTTAACTATACCAGGGATAGATATAATTTTAGAAGTAGGAATGGAGAACAGAGTAATCTGGTCGCGCCTCAAAGGGGGGGGGGGAGTATGAAAGAAGAGGCGGGTCATAGCGACAGAGGTAAATAGGAATTACGTATTTTTCGCCGTCCCCGTCAGCAACGTCATAAAAACGTAGTTTAAGTGAGCCCATAAGGTAATTTAAAATTTTCGCTACGTGTTGGAAGGAGAGGCTCTGTACTGGGCTATGAGTCGGACATAAGTATATACTAACTATTCTCCATGCCTGCTTCTAAAATTGCATCTATCCCTGACTATACTTATTAACAGTAGTATATAATACTTCTCTTCGAAGGAAGTGTACCACAAAGCTGGGCAATTGTAACTTGATTCTTCCAACATCAGAGCATTGGAACAGAGTTTCTAAACCGAATCACATACGCGATAAATAGTTCTCTCATCGTTACTCTTATTACCGATTAACTGTTTGCCAATGCGCATGCGCTTGTGGATTTATGTCCCACGTCAAGACGAGGTTTGTGGGTAGAACGATTGCTGGAGATTTAGTACTAAGCACATGTGGAGGAGGACATATCAGAGTGCTCATCTTGTTTTGACAATTTCAATAGCCTCCAATCTAAGAACGGAAATGAGCCTTTATCTAGCATAAGTGTATGTGCGTTTAGAGGTAGAAGTGTGTCTAAACTGAAATTGTAAAGTAGTTCAAAGTGAAATAGCACAAGAGTGGACAATTTGAATGACAATACATTTAAATAACCATGTAAACTTGATACGAATAAAATAAACATTAACTTCAAACCCTTGTTTATGTTACCAAAAACAACTGATGGAACATTGCATATTACTTATTAAACCAATATACTGGCATTATACAACGAATATAATTATTCGTGTCACTTAAGTATACCTTCCTAAAGGACCCGGTAGCTTGACATCGTGAGAAAAAATAACCACACCGGGTTCCGTTTTGATCTTTATGGACCAATGACTTTTAAAGAAACATTGTATAGCCTAAGTCTCTCGACTTGCAGCGAGTGTATTTCAAGGTTACAAAGCGCTATAACATCGAAAGTTCACTGCTACAATGTATTGAGACTGTCAGTTTGAATATTTTTTCATCGTTGAATCTTTGGGAAGAAACGTCTCTGATTTATACGTATTTTTCATTGGAAGTTAAGGAAACATCTTTTGAAAAGTGTTTACATTATAGTTGGCAACTGGGATGTTTTTTCTAGGTTATTTTTAGTTTTTTAAACTCAAATCTTTCGCTTATTCGACAGTTCCCGGGCCGCGCACGTGTGCGAAAGTAAGTCGTCAACTGAAGAACCACATGCTGATTCCGATTTATAAGCATATATACGATGATCAAGACCATATTAAATACATGCCACAACTCAAAGGGTCGGTTCAAAAATTGACATTGGATTTACTACTAGAGAACATTAAAATTGCATAACCTCACCACATTTTTGTATACAAGTGCTGTCAAAAATTAAGGGACAATTTAGAACTATATTTTGATTAACTCTGTACTATAATTTAAATGTTAAACAAGGTCGTTATATTAGATTAATAAAGACTGAGCCAATAACTATTTGTAGACCAACAATAAACTTAGCTACCACGTTGCAGTTATATTAAGCCCATTTTCGAGTTTAAATGTTTTTGCTTTTATTAAACTTATTTAACAAAAGAAATATGTCAAATTTATATGAATTATTATTTATTTTTTAATTTTTTTCAAGTGAAACCGTTTAGAAAATTGCCTTTCATCAGCAGAATCCCATGAAAAAATATTCTGAAAAGCAGAATTTATTTATTTTTGTTAAACTTATTTAACAAAAGAAATAAGTCAAAATTCTTATGAATTATTATTTATTTTTTTCTTTTTTTCAAGTCAAACCGTTTAGAAAATTGCCTTTCATCAGCAGAATCCCATGAAAAAAATATTCTGAAAAGCAGAATTTATTTACTTTTGTTAAACGTATTTAACAAAAGAAATAAGTCAAATTCATATGAATTATTATTTCCTTTTTTATTTTTTTTCAAGTCAAACCGTTTAGAAAATGGCCTTTCATCAGCAGAATCTTTTGAAAAAAATATTCTGAAAAGCAGAATTTATTTATTTTACACGTTTAATAAAATTTAACGTTCATCATAAACTTTTTCAAAAATTGCTTACAAAACTGCTAAACGGTAGCAGAGCGTGGTTCGAATATTATTAACGAGCCCGTTAAATATAAGGGAATTAGGCCTAACGTTGATAAGCTCCATATAAACTGTAGCTCAAAGTAGAGAATCAGTGTCGGGATTAGCTACTTATTTATCTGTCAAACGATAATTTGTACACTAATCTAGCAAATTAGTCGAACGTACGTTTCTATATTTGGACACAAGTTTATGCCTTCCATTTCACCGCGAGAAAATTTATAAACTTGGGAACTTTCCAAGACGTGCGCGTCTAGCGAATATAATATAAACACAGACGAAACATAAACAATTATAAAATTGAAGGTTTTTGGAGTTCGCCTATATCGATGAAGGTAAACTTAATTTATAAATATAATTTGAAATATTTATGGAATTAAAGTATAGTAATAAAATCTCCGTACTCGCTACTTTGTAGTAAATTTCAATCTATGCAAGTCCTGACAGACTGAATCCAGCCCACACCGCTTTACTTAGAAGGCTGAGATTTTGCAGGGAAGTTATTCTTAAGTAGTAGGCACGCAGTAGGAAGGATTGTTCGAATCCGTCGCCATCTTGAAAAATGGCGGCCAGAAATGTAAAAAAACCTTTATGTAAAAAACGTGCGTGCGTTATTTAGTACACTGGTTCTCCATTGCCTGTATAGGGGCTTTGTGGCTTTCTGGCTTCGATTTACCGCCATCTTTTAAAATGTCTGCCCGAAGAGTAAAAACCTTCATTATGGAATAATGCTCGTGCGTATCAATTGATTTCACTAATATTTATTACACTGGTTAACCATAACTTTTGGGGGTCAATTTACGTCATCTTTTAAAATGGCGACCATAAAAGTAATCAAAATATCCCGAAAGGACTTACAGGCAACGCCAGGTGCCTTTTTTGCTCATTTAGTATAAAATCCCAGTGTTTCGCTACGCATTTTGTAAATATCGATGGTTGTATAAGAAAGTTAATGCAAATAAATAAAAACCTTTCGGTATAGGTTTAAGTAATTATGTTTGTCTTTTGAAACAAAATACTAAAAGGCGAGAAAGATTTATTAATTTTAAGAATAGTAATCTCTAACATAGACGATGAGGGAAAATTTACTCAGTGTAACAGATCAGACAAGCACTTATTTGGGCAAAAAAAAAATGTTGCTGTACTGAAGACAGAAACACAGGCCTAATCGGTATCATAAATTTCAGAGCTATGACACTGCTTAAAACTTGCCTTTGCCAAGCTTAGAGGGCCAGTCAACTCCACCCCTCGATTATGGGAGCATCTAGTGACATTTGTTTAAACTAAACCACAAACCGAGACTTGCTTGAGAGCTTGTATTAAGAAATAAGAATGACGAATCTGACTTCACGAGTAGTACAGCGTCGTTTTACTCAAAGCAGGAATAGATATAATTTTAGAAGTAGGAATGGAGAACAGATTAATGAGGGCGCGTGTCAAAGTCCCGGACCCCCTTCCACGGAACGGATGGGTATGAAAGAAGAGGAGAGTCATAGCGACAGAGATAAAAAGGATTACGTATTTTTCGCCGTCCCCGTTAGCAACGTCATCAAAACGTAACTTAACTGAGAGAAGAAGGTAATTTAAAATTTTCGTTACGTTATGGCTATATACTGGGCTATGAGTCGGACTGAAGTAAATACTCCATTCAGACTTCGAAAATTACATCTATCCCTGCTCAAAGTAAGCGTTCGTTTGATCTGTTCCAGCCAGTATCCTGTATAAAGCCGTGTTTATATTACAATTAGTGTCGTTGTACTTTAAACTATAAACAAAGGTAAGGAATAGCGTAGTTTAGAAGTTCAAGTTACTCGCAGTTTTCAAAATGGCCTTGGATTAAATAAGCTTTCTTGGTACTTATTTAAGGGTGGCATGCTTTCAAACGGAGGTCAAATAAACCAATAAACAGAATTAAAACCGCTCAGTTTCACATCAAAATTAGTAATTTAATCTTATCTCAATTAAGTACACCTTGGTAAAGTGCTTCATTTGTTTGTTTTTTCTTTATGCACGGGACCACAATTCATTACCGAATACCATCAAATTGCATGTTTGATATCTGTAACACCATAAATATTAATAATGATTTGTTTATCAATTTAAAATAATATCGTTGTACTTCTTAAAAGCTATATTAATAACTTGTACATTAGTCCTTAGGTCCGTTCACACTTGAGCAAAATCGTACGTTCATTTCACTGTTCAGGGGAGAGAGAGAGAGAGAGAGAGAGAGAGAGAGAGAGAGAGAGAGAGAGAGAGAGAGAGAGAGAGAGAGAGAGAGAGGGCTAAAAGAGCTCTTGAAAATTCTTAATAAGTCGTCGCTCTAATAATACGTTTTAAAACGTAATGAATTTGCCCGTCAGGCGTTATTAACTTGGGCATTTAGCGAAGAACGATTCGCTAATAGTTCGAGGCTACGTAATTGAAATTTGAAATATGTGATCATCATATTAACGATACAATCTTAATCACAATTTAGGAATCCATTAAAGAAATTAAGTCGTATTAGATAAAAACCTATGAACTGTATTAAATGTTTTTAGCCATCTATACGATGAGAGTAATAGTTTCATGCGCGATGATGAAGAAGATGTAGTAGTAGTAGTAGTAGTTGTTCGGGATTCCACGCAAAAAGTCGTAGCAGATAAAACCCTATGAACTGTATTAAATGTTTTTCGCTATCTATACGATGAGGGTATTAGTTTGATGCGCGATGATGAAGAAGATGTAGTAGTAGTTGTTGTTCGGGATTCCACGCAAAGTTGTAAGGATAACTGTGTGTGATAAAGTATGAATTCTATTTATATCTTGAAAAGGGATTGATTTAGGTTTGACAAAATCATATTTCCAGTTATGGTTTGAACTTTTTTCTTGCTAATAATGTAGTGTTTCCTTGGCAAACATGATTTCTGCGAAACAGCAGTAGTTCTGAGATTTTTTTTTATAGATAGTGATAATAAAAGCTTTTGAGAGAAGTTAATTCTGGTTATGCTAATCCCTAATGGTTCTTTGCGACTATTTTCCTAGATTGTAAGGTTTGCTTGACTACTGACCATATAGAATATTAATCAAATGAGGTTTAATGAAACTGAGCAGTCTATAGGGGGAGTTTTTAATCTGATTAAATTTTATTGACAGGAAGATTTGGTTGGCAAGGTTAACTCCTGCAAATTTTAGCCTTCCTGGTATCCGTTTTCGCTTGCAGTCTATAAAGGAGGGGGCCTAATTAAGCACCGGGATTGTTGTGGCTGAGCCCGTCTTGTTTTCATAGATCCTAGGTACAACTAACCCGCGCAATACCTTTCGAAACGGTTTCAGTTTTTATGCCCGGGGTTAGTTCAAAAACCACTACAGGAATATGAAATTACCAGCATTTATGTATCTTCATTTTAAATTAAGGGTATTTTAAATGAATATGTTAATTTGAATATTAAATAATTGGTTTATACCATTAAAATAAGCGTATAAAATAATTAATATTGAGATATTTAGTTGACTTACAGAATTTGATTACGTGATAGGATTACAAGAGACAAATCCGTCACGTGGTACTAGTCCACCAATAGTATTTTATACCGCAACATCTGCTTCATAGATAGGCTTAATGTACAGTCTTCAGTAAGTGATACCTTTTTTATAATTGTCATAAGTTGATATGATATATTCCATAAGCATGACACTACATATACTTCGTAATGCTAGAGACTTACAACTCGAGCTAGTTCGAGAACGACAAGCGAGAATTGAAGTCCTACACTCGGTTAATTTTGCAGGACTTCCAGTAGTCCTATTTAGTCTGTACTAAGCCTTAGACAGCGCCTCACCAGGCGTCGCTTTAGCTTGAATCTATAACCAACGTCACTTCATGACAAGCTCTCATTGACCAGTGAAAAACTTATGAAACATATCTTATAAACTTATGTATTGTGGATAGACACATTGTTCCAATTCGAAATAGTCGTTATTTTAAATTATCTTTCAAAATAGAGCGATAAAACGTAGCGTAACTTTAAACAAAGCTTTCCTCTATTTCTCTCTAGGTTTTATATAGATCAAAATTACTTTGTAACTCCTTCCTTAGGCCTATATCAATTCATCTTTCTAGAATGCTTTGTATTTTGAAGAGTAGTTTTTACTTTTGACAAATTACTAGCTTCATTGCCTTATTACGGGTTTCAATCTGTTCACTCCCAAGTCATATCACGAAAAAATACGCTAGTTTTAATGGTTGTAGCTGATTTCAATAGAGGGCTTGTTTTGCCAGGTTTATATTCAAAACTTTTAAAATATTTGTAGGGTAACTATGCTATAACGCATTGTAAAATGCCTCAAGAAGTGCAGCCAGATAAGGAAGAGTTTCTAGTCCCTAATAAACGTGTCATAATTTGACAGCACCTCATTACTCGTCATCTATGAGGTACATTATTCTATGACAAGTTTGCGTTAAGCCTTGTCAAACATACATACTTTTAGAGAACTAGATTAAACTAAACTAAACTAAACTAACCTTTATCTACATCAAGCTTGAGGCTTTTCTACAGGTGGGTCAGTTTATAGTACCCAGTCCCAGTGTGCACCAATGGTAGCCTCTATCAAAGTGTACATCTAAAAACAAGATGCATTTGCAAGAGTTGAACTTTAGGTGTTTTATATGCGTTGCTGACCCCTGTGACCCCAAAGTTAACACCAATCAATCAACAGCCCATTTGTCAAAAATCGGAGGTACCTGTACGCAAGCACGTACGAACTCAATGATTTATGAAACACCACCTAGTCGTTAAAATTTTTATAGGTTTTTTTTTACGAGTTAAAGACGCCACCAATGTGCTTTAGTTCTAGGCGATGCTAAATCTAATAATGAAACCAAGAAGTGATATCTAATTTATTAGGAAGAAGGTATAAGATGCCTAAGTATTCGCGTGCCATAGTCCCAGTCCCCCTTCCAAAACACAAGGGGGGACGTAAAATGAGGCCGGGCTATTTCGCCTCTCCTCAGTCGGAAAATACGTAATTTACGTCATTCGCGTCGTGCTGACGTGAGTTTTCAAGAACCAACGAGATGCTGGTTGTAATTTAGAGGCGGGAATTACCTCCGGATCTACTATACGTTTGGACTGGAGATAAAGCTAGAAATGTGGCGAATTTATACCTTCTCCCTTGTAAACTAGATATCACTTCTTGATGAAACTAAATCTTTATCAAGTGTTCCTATGAAAAACTGCGAGAGGCTAGTCACTAGCTCAGAGTGACTGTACTAAAGCAATTATACGAAATATTTAAAAACCCTACCCTTATAACAACGCCAAAAAAGACCCTTTTCAAAAATCGGGGGTGAAATAGAGTTTACTCCAAAGACGTTAGATATAACTTCACACAAAGGACTTTGGTGGACTTATAACTATCGTCTTTCGATCCATGAACAAACTAATCAATACGTAACCCCTATGGGTAGCAGAGTCACTGAGAGTGATTATCCCCTCGGGAAACTGTTGAACGCAACAGGAAGTTCGATTAATAATTTAGATTTAGTGGATTAAGTACCTCGGGCGGTTGACAATCATTATTTCTAAGAGGTAAGTCGATCCCCTCTAATTTAAATTGGGGTTTCAATGCGGAATTCCAAGCGGCCCCCGTTGCTTTGACTAGCTCTCGACTAGAGAAAGAGAGAGGGGCCTCTCACTTATAATTCCCTCTCATTAATAAATTCCGAAGGCATTCGTTCGTCGCTGTCTCTTTCAAGAACGATCGACGCGGCAGCTAAAGAAAACCCGAAACCATAACGCGTCCTTTTAAGAATGAAACAAGAATGTTCTGACACTTCAAACGTTTCTCATATTCAATGGTATAGCATTTAAAACTGCGTTGGAGGTCTGGCACATTAAACCCACTAGTTTTATCAAACTTTTTTCTGTCACTTTGCCAAACTGCGTCGTGTTCCAATAAGTGTCATTGGACCATTTTGAGTCGAAAATATTTTATGACATTTTGTAATCAGGGACAGTTTTCGTGTTTGGTTTTAGTGTTTCATAGATGACCCCCAAAATTTTATCAAGGAACTGAAAGACAATGGTAATTTAATTAAGGGGTTATCCCTAAAGCACTGAAATCATAACTCGAAAACAGTGGCCCTTATTGTGGAAAATGCAGAGTAGAAGTTACATTTTCGATTCAAAATCGCTCAATGAACATTCCCCTTAATTTGTGGCACACTTATTAGAAACACCATGTAAAGAAAGAACTAATAGCTAACATTAGAAGTATATAATTCTTCTCTTTGAGAGAAGTGTACTGCACAAAGCGGGGTAATTGTAACATGATTCTTCCCAACATCTGAACAATTATAGAATTAATTCACCCTACCACGGTGCGATGCCCATCTGAAGTTTGTTGAGCAGGAGAGCAAACAAAAACGGTGCATGAGCCTGGGAAGAATCATGTTAAGAGGATACAGAGTGTCATCCTTCATATATTATCCCCTTCTTCTAACATGGATGGTTTCGAATTTTATTATAGTCTTATACTTCCCACGGTAGTGGTCGTAAACTTCTGAGAAAATGGAAGATTTTGAGAGATTATTAATATTTCAAGAAAAAATAATTTATCTTTATGTTTACGGATCATATCTAATAATTGCATTTTACCAAAATTTCGAAGAATTTTTACACAAGCTACTATGAGTTTTAATACATTGCTGCGATAAGGAAACTAACTCACTACACGTACTTAAAAATTACAGTTTAATCTATTTGGGCGCGCGAGTCTTGGGTGTAACTAAAAGGTTGAAATGAACAAAACCATATCGCGAGGCTAAAATGAAACCGTTATCACGAGAGCACGACCGAGAAACAGTAGGGAGACTCTATATAACGGAGTTTTTGAAGATACGTAAACTGTAATTTTGGTCCCTCGGTTATCGCTACATTTCTGCCATCAGAGACAGTCTTTCAGTTGTCTTTTTAGTAAGACCCGTATACCTTTCCAACAATTATCGGAACGCCTTGACCTAGATGCGCATAAAGCTGCGTTCACGAAATTACCAATATTTTTGAAAATTGTTTTACCAGAAGATGAACTACCGATGCAAATTTTGGGAGAAACAAATACTAAACCACAGTTCTATCAGAAATTCATGGTAATTTATTTTTTCACATGTATCTAGTCTATGAGACCATGTTGCTTTGTGAGCACATTATACTGCGTTTACGTGACTTAAAGGCCGGGAAACGGCGAGAAGGGTTCTTGTCAAACTGAAAACCGTGCATCGAACTAACAATGGGCGACCGTGCTTCAAACTTTTTAGGGGTTCTTGTCAAACTGAAAGCCGTTCAAAGCGGTTCTTGTCAAACTGAAGATAAACAATGGACAGTCTCTTAAATTGTGTTTCCCCGACTTTTTGCATCCCCCATTTAAGAGACTGTCCATTGTTTATCTTCAGTTTGACAAGAACCGCTTTGCACGGCTTTCAGTTTGACAAGAACCCCTAAAAAGTTTGAAGCACGGTCGCCCATTGTTAGTTCGATGCACGGTTTTCAGTTTGACAAGAACCCCTAAAAAGTTTGAAGCACGGTCGCCCATTGTTAGTTCGATGCACGGTTTTCAGTTTGACAAGAACCCTTCTCGCCGTTTCCCGGCCTTTAAACAGCGTGAACTAATAAGAAATTGATGGAAAAATGGAAACCGAAGTAAAATTAGCTAGTGTTTATAGTCACTTGCAGTCTAGTAGTCTAAGTTTTACTCTAAAAGGTTTTGACTCTGAGGGCCAAAATTTGTTGGTAACTTACCATTGCACAATTACGGTATGATATCAATCGATAATTTACCGACTCACCACTCTAAGCCTATTTTCAGTGAAAACTCGGTTTAAGAGAAGGATCTATAGGCTTGGCATTCAACCTTCTGTAAAATTAAAACTCCCCATATAGTGTCTCCCTTTAAGATGGATGGATGAAGAGCGGTTTCTTAGAGAAACGCAAAAAGTCGGCGCTCGACGGCGCGTGTCAAAATGTTAGAGGGGTGGGGTGGAGGGGGGAGAGGGAAATTGCAGATTGTGTGGGTTCGCAAAGAAAGCGGCACAAACTACTTTCAAGCCTTATCAAAACATCGCTTAAGATCGCACTTCCTAAAAAGAAAGACTTGAAAAATGAATTTTCAAACGATTAATGCTTCTCATTATTAGAAAAAAAAATGTCACTGATAAAAACAACCTACGGGTTTATTAAAGGGCAATTTTTAAGATTTGAGATAAAACATTTATAGTGCAGTACATGACAGAACTTGTCAAAACTATTACTTGAATTGGACTTCTAAACCTAACATACAGTTAATAGTAATCATTGTGTAGACTTTATTCAACGTATCTAAGCGGATTTTATGTTACGAGCTATAAACTAATCATAATTCACGCCGAATTTTAGCTTATATCTCGCTACGTATTATATTGCGAACGCTCGACCAACCAATGAAATCGCAATAAGAAAGGAGTCATAATTAATTAAGGTTTCCCACAGTTCGGTTCAAATCAGTTTTGGACTAAAACTGAAACTTTTCCCTAAACTAAAACGGAAAATAAACGGAACTGATCCGAAAACTGAACTGTTTGAACTGAACTGTGGGAAACCCTAATAGTTATAAAGCATGACGGATAGTAAGTTCTCAAGTCCGGCATACAAAACTCGCGTTTAAATTAACATGGGAGGTATTTGAGAACAATAATTTCTTTAGGGGATCATAGAAGAATGATGACACTCTGTATCCTCTTAATACTTTAGTTATGTAATGTTCGTGATTCTTCCCGGGCTCATGGCACCATTTTGTTTGCTCTCCTGCTCATCAAACTTCAGATGGGCATCGCACCGTGCTAGGCTCAATTCTATAACTGTTTGGTTGTACTAAATCCTGAGCATGCAACCATCCCACAAACCTTGATTGTCTTGGCGTGGGACAAAAACACACAAGAGCGCATGTGCCTTGACAAATATATAAGCACTAATAGAGTAATGATGATAAGGAAACTATTTATCGCGTATGTGATTCGGTTTAGTAACCTTGCTCCAAATGGTAAGGGATACTGGGAAGAATAATTTTGCATGTGATTTTGCTTTGAGATACACTTCTCTCGAAAAGAAGTATTTTATACTTCTGTTCAAATTTAAAATTTTTCCAATGTATCCATATTAGGAATGAATAATTATATAATAATTTAACTCCATTTTCAAGCGTATAGTTTTAATCTTCCGGGGCATATTTATATAACCATTTTGTCACGCTCTGTCAAATTTCTTTCTCTGTTTACTTTTTATCATTAGTTTTATAGTTTTGTTTTTTAGCTGTAGTCTACGCCATAGCCACTTTTAAATTTTATCAAGTAGATTTTTTTCATTCGTGAAGTCGTATATCATCTAATAAACGATAGTTTGAGAGAGGAAAAAAAAGCCTTCAACCAGCTGGGCCCTATAGGCAATTAATTGCGGAAACGTTCCCAGTACTTCGCCAACGCATCAACACCTACTCAAGTAACTAGAGATGTACTCAAGTTTGAACTTTCAAACACCAAAGTTTTAATTTCACAAATGTGTAAAAATGTCGTTCAAGATATATCTTAGGGCTACGAATACTTCACATGTCAAAAAATTCAACTTAATTCACTTTATTAATATCGTGGGTTTCTTTTTTCTGGTTGAACAGCGTTGTCATAAGTTCATAAGATATGTTGACCATAAGTTTGTCATTGGTTACTGAGAGCTTGTCATGAAGTGAATGAGGTAGGTCATGGATTCTTGTAAAGTGATGCCTGGTGAGGCTCTGTCAAAGGCTTAGTACAGACTAAATAGGAAGATGAAAGTCCTGCAAAATTAGCCACCGAGTGTAGTCAATTCTCGCTTGTCGTTCTCGAACTAACTCGAGCTGTAAGTCTCTAGCATACTTATGAAACATATCGTATAAACTTATGGTGTTGTATTTGAAACTTTCCAAGTTCAATACAGTTTCAATTTGCAATTTTACTAAATTTTCACGAAGGCGTAGGCGTTTTTTTTCTTTTCTTTTTAACAAAGTTTAATTAAACTTTTGTAATGATGAGCAAAATTTCAGTTGAACCTACCATGACAGCCTCTCTATAACTCACGGGGATTGAAGTTGTTGGGTAATTTAAAGTCAGTAACTTACAGGTAATTAATCAAATACCACCATAAATTACCGACGCCAAGATACAAAGACCCCACATTGAGTGGGACTGGACACCTATTCATTGTTTTTCGCAAGATTGCAGTGCCAATTCCCCAAAGTGCTAGTTTTCGAAATAAAACGAACTAAGCTTCTCCAAACCACGCCTTTCCCAAGTCACGTGCCTATGACGTGTTTCAAATAATCTCTACCCACAAAGCTTCACAGACCCTTTAAAACACCAGGTCATCGCCGGGTAGTTTTTGCTAGAAATAAATAAACGAAAACTCAAACTCATCGATAAAGGTGCCAATATTCCAATACAGGTGATTCACCTTTAGTTCACCGCAAAGGGCTTACATTTCTAAGAAAACTTAAAAAACAAATTATGAAATCCCAAATATGCCTCTTTTTTTTTAAACTTTAAAAGTTCTGCAGGGATCAAGCGTCAAATTATTCACTAAAAGCCTTCAACTCTAAGCCGGTCTCCCCATATCGGTTTCCGACTTAAGCCTTGGTCTAGACGCTTACTATGGGAAGGGTGTAACCAATATTTCGGCTTTCCTTTAAGCAATATTGGGAGACATAATTGGATTCATTCTAAGAATAACACTCGAAAATATAACAGAGCCGAAGGGAAATACCTTCATTTATCAAAGAGCTAAAAGAGTACTGTTCAATGCAGGTTCCCCTTTTGAGTTTAAGATCCATTTGAACCTTGAAAAGTTTTGGTGTATATAGTTAAAAGGGCACCATAGAGGTCAAGGGTGCGGTTGACGAATTATTTAAATTGCGAAGGTAGTTATTACCTGTTTTCACTTTTTAGTGTAGAGTAATTTACAAAGGGATTCTAGAGCATTCTGAATGGATCCCAGTGTCTTCAGAAAATACATTTCGGAAAATGGTTTGTTTTCGTTATGTACAGCCTTGGTACAGTACCAATTCATTTATTTCTGAATTTGACCCAACTGGATGATTGATATCAGTAATACCAGAAGTATGTAATACTTCTCTTCGAGAGAAGTGTACTGCACAAAATGGGGACTGTAATTGCAACATGATTCATTTTACATTTGGAGTGAACAAGGTTAATAAACCGAATCACTTACGCGATAAATAGTTCCCTCATCATTACCCTATTAGCACTGCTTAACTATTTGCCAAGGCGCATGCGTTTGTGTATATTTTGTCCCACGTCAAGACAAACAAGGTTTGTGGGTTGATTGCTAGGGATTTAGTACTAAACAGTTATAGAATTCACCCTATAGTACGGTGCGATTGTTACACATCTGAAGTTTGATGAGCAGGAGAGCGAACAAAAAGGAGTCTCTCGCCTGGGAAGAATCATACTACATAACTAAGGAATTAAGAGGATACAGAGTGTCATCCTTCTTCTATTATCCCCTTCTGGTGTCAAAAGGACCCGATATAAAATAAATTTATTTCGAAAAAGAAAGATAACGAAAGGTCTGACAACAAACAATTGAAATAACAAAAAAAAAACTCCTAATTGCAATGCAAGTACAGCAACTATGACATGATTCAAGTGTAAACGGATATTCCTTGGTATCATAAGTTCATAAGATATGTTCCATAAGTGTGTCACTGGTTACAAACTGGAGCAGGTGAAACATCATAGACTCTCTTAAAGCGACGCCTGGTAAGACGCTGTCAAAGGCTTAGTACAGAATAAATAGTAAGTTGAACTGCAAAACCGAGTGAAGGACTAACTATCGCTTGTCGTTCTCGAACTAGCTCGAGAAGTAAGTCTCTAGCATTACGAAGCATTACGAAGCATATGAAGTGTCATACTTATGGAACATAACTTGTGTTAGTATATTTTCCTTGCCCAAATTTAGGAAATCTTGATGAGAGAGAAAGAGCACCACGGGAGTCTTTGAAAAGAAAGTTCCGCAGGAAGCAACTAATTAGATTTTAAGTTGTGTAATTTAGGAACACTCTCGCCCCTGAATATTCAGTATCACGCAGTGTCGCGTGGTCATAATGAAGCCTTCGACACGACCGCCTAATTGCATTCCAGACAAACTAATTCACTCTTAAACACACAAATGAGAGTGTAATTCCATTTCCAGCTTAGTGTAAAATACTCGTAACTCCAAGTTGGTCATTTCATACCCGGAAGTCTGTGTTTTATCTAGTGAAGTTCTGACAGACTGACCGATACATGAACGTCCAGCTCAAAATAATTTTAATTTGTATTTGTATTATGGCTTTAGGTGTTTGATTTCCCGTCAACAAGTAAAAAAGATGTTTCTGACGGGCTAACGGGCAACACCGAGTGCCTTTGCTGTTAGCTAAGATTTTAATAATATACCCGAAATTTGGGAGTAACGTACTTTCTTCAATTAGATCGCAATTATTATTTTGTCCACGCGCACTTGATAACGCTAAAGCGGAAGAACATGCAATCTTAATACACGTAAGAATTAAAGTAGTGTTCAATAAGGACGTTTATTCACGACCATAATTGCGTTTCGGGGTCTTGTTACCTTCATAAGTTCATCTGAAAGTTTGGGTACTGGTAGCTTAGTGGTGAATAAACGTGGAGGTAACGTAACTAACACAGAAAACGTTTCCAACCAAGCATTGTCAGACTTAGAGAAAACGCATTATAAACTTAAGTCTCTAGCATGCACTAACCACTAAGTAGCACTTTACTCGAATCAACGCAGGCATTTCAGGCAAATCTAATTACTGCACCCCATCAGTGTTAGTCGCACTAGATGTAAGTGAAGTGACCTCCAATGTACGTGAACCGACTTCTTTTTTAAGGCCTTATTGGGACATATTCACGCGTTTCCTTTCTGCGACATTAATTTTAAAATCAAGGGTGTTTCTGAAACGTTCGTCAGAAATTAAGAGGGTGATTTCCTTCGTGTAATTTTGGGTCAAAAATGATCTATGACATTTTGCCGTCTGGGCCACCGTTTTCAAGTTATGTTTGGAGTATTTTACGGATGACCCCTTAAAGTTAGTCTCGGCTGTGGTTTAGTTTAAACAAATGCCACTAGATGCTCCCATAATCGAGTGGGTGGAGTTGACTGGCTCTGTAAGCTCAGAAAAGGCTTTAATCTCGCCCTCGACATTAATGAGTTCTGATTGGGTTCTGCCTTTGGCGAGTTGAAACGGGTGTGTAGAAGATCAGCCAAATGAGCAGACATTTGCTTTAAAATTAATTACTAAACTGATAGACAATGCAAATTAAATTAAGGGGTCTTCCCATCCGTAAAACAACTCTAATCATAACTTGAAAACGGAGACACTTAGAGCAAAATGTTTAAACTCATTATGCGTGACGTCAGGGGTGACGGATTTTACACGTCCTCCCTTTGAATTCAAGTAGAAAGGCTCAGAAAATGATCTGTTAAAGATTCCAAGTGGAAGAAGTCTATGTAGTCATGTAGATAATAACAACTAACAGTTATTGACAAGCCGCAAATGTGTGGCTCCATCTTTAGGTTATATAACGAGGCGTTAAATTATTTGTCTCCAAGTTTATTCCCGTAGCAATTTATCATTAAATAATAGCATAGTTGTAAGACGAGCGGAAAATTAGTCTTTATGTATTTAGCCTTAAATTTCGCTCGTTCACCTACTTGATGGATGGCTTTTTTCTATCTTTTTACCTCTCCGAGTGACTATGACGCCACGGAGAGGTACTACACTGGACGTGTCTGTGTGTCTGTGTCTCTGTCACCGCGTTCGCAGTTAGCAAATCGGAGTAAACGTGTTCGCAGAAAGCAATATTAGCTTCTACTCCATTATCATCGTTAGAGTTAAGATGTAGGCGGCGATCGGCTAGGGTTACGAGAAACGTCTAGCCTCCCAATCGTAGGGCTTCCACCAAAGGTTCAAGCAAATGCTGGTTTTCTTATCATTTACAGCGAATCAATCGCCTTATAATATACCCTAAATTTCCAAAAATTGTTCAATTGAATTCAAACGTCAACAATAGCTATGTTTAAAATTGTTTTAGGAATAAAGTTTCTTAAAACGATTTAACTATAATTAAGCTAAATTAATGATGAATAATTATGTTTATTTAATTATTTAAGAAAAACCTCTCAATTGCGTCTCAACTCGGAGAGGTGTTCATTTTGGTTTCCCAACGTGTTTTTTTTTCAGGACGGAGAAACTAGGGTGCATTCAAGAAAAGAAGCGGTATACCAACTTTCATGATATTTTCGAAATAGTTGGGATCTTTGTGTATTGCACCAAAGGCACCGTCTCTTTATAATTTATGTTAAGACTAGGAAAACAGTTTTCTTTCGCGCCTTTCTATTGCAAAGGAATAAAAAAGGCAACAACAACAACAATAGAGATCTCTCTAATTTATTGACACGTGTCGGCGCCAGTTCTATTCTATTTTAACCAAGTGTTTTATATTAAGCTAAAGAATTATTACACATATCACTATAGAGGCTCTGACAAGGTGTCGGTCATTAAAGAGAGTATGAAATGTCTGACAACCATTTTTTAAGTAGATCTATATTGATAAAATAACACCAAATTCATTAAAACCCTTTTAAACTTTCAAAATTTGAATTCTAAGCCTAAGACATTTTTTACGATAAAAGCTAAGGTAACGCTAGTGAACAATTAGCAACCAACACCTCACGTGCTTCATACCGCCATTTGATTTAAGTTTATCTTGTTTTAAACATAAATTAAGAGTGAATTTTGAGATCTAACGAAAAATCCACAAATCCATCAAAACCATGTATGCAAAATAGAGAAAGTAAGCAGAAAAACCAATGGAGTTAAAATTCCTGCACGTTTTATGTTGAATGGCCGTCCTCTCGGTTGGACTCTGTTGTTGCTTGTTTAGGAAAAGAGACTCCTTATGGCTAAGTAGCAGTAATATTTTTTCTATTGCCATGCATGATTAACTTCACTGTTTTATTTTAACACAAACCTACACATCTAATTGAGATATACAGAATATCATAAGCTAATAATACTCTTCATAAGTATAAGTTGAAAGGATGTTTGCCACGAAAACCCATCCTTTATGAGGGAGGGACAGGACCGGAAATAAGCACAGGACACTGGACATTGTCCAATACAAATTTTTAAATGTCCCATAATTTTTTTTTAAAAACTAAGCGTCGAAAATCCGGAACAGAAACCATAGCCTTCTACGATCTCCATCTCAACCTGCAACTAAAGGTAGCGAATCGCAGTAGGCCTTGCTTCAAGTCCGCTCTAGTTTGAACTAAAACGTTTCAAACGAACGTAGAGCAAGCTAATTTTCTTTGCATGTACAACGCTGACAATATACCCCTACGGCAGACCAAAACTTATATATTATACGGTTATAATCATAAGACACCATGACTCAATTCGGTTCCGATTGAAGGAGAACCGTCAAAAAATATAAAACCACATAATTTTCTTCGCATAGAATATGACACCTACTATAGTCCCATACTTATATATATTATACGCTTATGGCGAGACAAATACGAAATGTTAACGGTACCACATTGTAAACAGTATATTTGGGAGCGTATATAATTATCTCATTTAAAACTAACACAGTATAGGTCTTACCAAGAAGTGATATCTAGTTTACTAGGGAGAAGGTTTAAGATGCCTAAGTATTCGCGCGCTATAGTCCCAGTCCCAGTCCCCCTTTCAAAATACAAGGGGGGACGTAAAAAGAGGCCGGGCTATTTCGCCTCTCCTCAGTCAGTATGAAAATATGATTGTAATTTTCGTCATTCGCATTGCACTGACGTGAGTTTTCAAGAACCAATGAGATGCTGGCTGGTTGTAATTTAGAGGCGGGGATTAACTCCGGACCTACTATACGTTTGGACTGGAGATAAAGCTAGATTATAAATGTGGCGAATTTATAACTTCTCTCTAATAAACTAGATATCGCTTCTTGGTCTTACACGAGGTTAGAAAAACAGACAGACTTAACATGGTATATGATAAGGGAATTATTTGGTCGATATCAAGCAGACAGGTTTTACGTTTCGTACATTTACACATACACCACAAATCCAAAATATCGAGTTTAAAGAGTATCAGCTTCTTCATTTAGATATGGTTAATTTATTAGACACTGAAAAGTCTTTAGAGGTCAACTTGTTTCGGATTTCCGAAATTTAGACTGAAAGGTATAGTAAAATGATCCTAGAATTATTTGGGGTTCAATTTGTTGACATCTTTAAAAACGGCGGCTCAAAAATTGAAAAAACAATAGTCGCGACTGTCTGACGACTATCATCGTCGTCTGATCCTTTATTACTCGTATCAAAAGTATATGAATTTAAAATCATAAAGTACACTTCATTAACAATTCGCTGCCTTTGGCTGTAGACAACATGTATACAGTAATGGCAGTATGAAAACGTCATACCCTTCTTTCTCTTAGCTCATTGTCACCCCTCCCCCCACAATGGACGCGTACAGTATCCCCTCTTACAAGAGCGAGCGCAAAAATAGGGATACGCAGTCTAAACCCCTCTCTACCGCCACTAGTCTATACTGAGAAGCAAACTACCTTCCACTTAACCCCCTCTACACGATCTAACCAATCAGAGAAGAGCTTCTTGACGTCATAGGCTTATAGAAAGTAGTACATGATGCTGGCGATCCAAACGTTAACTTTTGGTACTGGAGCTATCATCCGCTACTTTATGAGCCTATTTACGGCTTGTTCCCTGTGCCACGGTCAGGAAGGTAATCATACGCATAAGGGGTTGACACTATTATGGCTGGGATAAAGGAGAGCTTCTCTTATCACACGGCAAAAGCAAGTTTCAATGAAGTGCACTTTTTGTTCTTATAACTGTTTACTTTTGCTCGAATTAATATAAAAGCAAAACTCATTGGAACATTTAAGTATCTCTTCAATAAAACCCCTTTTCTACTGATAAATTGAAATGTTAAATACTCTTAGAGTACTCTGTAACCTAGTTTAACGGAATAAATTAGAATTGCGCGCCAAAAAATGTGAATATTTCAAGTTAAACCGGCAAAGATAAAATAAAAATATTTTTAAACAGTTTTGTGGTGAATAATTTTGTGTAGACTGGTGGTAGAAAAAGATAGCCCTTTTAACATATCTATGACAGCAGACATTTATTAGAACTATATTTTTTTATTTATACCATTTATTTAATAGTGATGGTACGTTTAATTTTAATCAATATTTCAGGGGGTTTATTTACTATTATGGCTAATGCTAACTGGAGATTATTTTGTTTCATGTGCCAGGTTTGCGCGGAAGAAGCGAATTGCACAAATGTTCCTTCCCTTCTCCACCTGGGTTCGACCAGATGGTTACAAAAAAGGGATGGATGAATATATTCAAGTACGCTGTGATGAAATTCTGGTGACAGTTATTGTATTTTGATTTTGATTGTGGGACTAGATGCAGAGCCTGGTCTTACATTGTGATGTCACTTAATTCCAGATTTGACAGTGCATGGACGATACTAGGGAGTTTTAGAAAGTAACCGGAACACTTGGATGCGTTCCCCAACAGGGATTGTTCGATTTTGAAGCGAGATTTAGGAATTTTGTTTTTAGATTTTGAAGCGAGATTTAGGAATTTTTTTTTAGATTTTGAAGTTAGATTTGGGGATCTTTTTTTAGATTTTGAAGTAAGATTTGGGGATCTTTTTTTTAGATTTTGAAGTAAGATTTGGGGATCTTTTTTTAGATTTTGAAGTAAGATTTGGGGATCTTTTTTTTAGATTTTGAAGTAAGATTTGGGGATCTTTTTTTTAGATTTTGAAGTAAGATTTGGGGATCTTTTTTTTAGATTTTGAAGTAAGATTTGGAGATCTTTTTTTTAGATTTTGAAGTAAGATTTGGAGATCTTTTTTTTAGATTTTGAAGTAAGATTTGGAGATCTTTTTTTTAGATTTTGAAGTAAGATTTGGAGATCTTTTTTTTAGATTTTGAAGTAAGATTTGGAGATCTTTTTTTTAGATTTTGAAGTAAGATTTGGAGATCTTTTTTTTAGATTTTGAAGTAAGATTTGGAGATCTTTTTTTAGATTTTGAAGTAAGATTTGGAGATCTTTTTTTAGATTTTGAAGTAAGATTTGGGGATCTTTTTTTAGATTTTGAAGTAAGATTTGGAGATCTTTTTCTTAGATTTTGAAGTAAGATTTGGGGATTCTTTTATATTTTGAAGTGAGAGTGGGGATTGTTTTTATATTTCGAAGTGAGATTTCGGGATTTTTTTAGATTTTGAAGTGAAATTTCGAGATTTTTTTTAGATTTTGAAGTGAAATTTCGAGATTTTTTAGATTTTGAAGTGAAATTTCGAGATTTTTTAGATTTTGAACTGAAATTTTTGGGATTTTTACATTTCTAACAAACTGTGCGGGATTTGGACAAACGTCCGATCCCTCTCTAGCAAGAGGTACAGAACTTTAAATTAAATTTTCAGTCATTTTCAAATTATTCTCTTACGGTCTGAGCATAGAAAAATAGTTCCATAAAAATATGGCATTTTTTATGGAATTTAACTTTTTAATTTGGAGAAATGCAATGAGATTTAAAAAGAAATTTAAAAAGTAAGGTCGCTGTATAGAGTTTAGCGAATATCCAACCACGTAATCTTAGCAACTATATTCAAATCAAGATAGTGCAATCCGTTCTTTCCGTTTCTAACATCAAGATTAAATTCAGACCTTTCATCAATAAATTAACTAAAGCTTCTTAAAATGAAGGATTAAAATAACATCACATAAGTTGACAATATATTACCCATTCATAGCATTAACTAAAAAATAATATCAAAACATCTTTCTTATTTTTGTATGTGGTCAATTTGAGCATGGAAATCGTTTCTCAGATTGCAAAGGGAAATTGTAAAAACAAGGATTGTCTCGGGTTCTAGAAACCGGGGTGGCCTAGCTAGTGTTCTGGAGAAACTATAATTATATTAGTCTTTTATTAGCGTGGGAATATTTTAGAAGTTTTGAATTTTAGACATTTCCTTTGATCTTAGGCCATTAGGAGAATCACTATTATAATAAAATCGGTTTTCTTGATTTTTATCTATTAAATAAAACCACAGGAACTCTATTAAGGGGTAAGAAGGATACTTGGAATATTTTTAAGGCTGCGAGTAGTTATTTTTCCCAGTTTAGGACAGTACCCTTCATTTGGATATGGAATGATATTGTTTTATTTATTTTTTAAATAATGCGTATTTTTTAGAAGGGACAGTCCAACCTGAAGGGGACAAACCGAAATTATTGCAGGGGGGCAATCCCCTGTGCCCACCTAGTTCCTACGTCTCTAGACAAAAAATTAGAGTGGATCGTCTAATTACAACATTTTGACGCCCTGTTTTAACAATTTAAGTGAAATGTTGCGCTAGTTATGTTAAAAACCAAACCCAGCCAGTGTTTTCACGTATATATTTGTCCCATCAAAATTTGAATTGACTTCATTTAAAACAGGGGAAAAGACGCCAAATATAGCCAAGATTTATAATATAAACAGAAATACTAAATTTAGACGCTTTCACCCGAGTTTTGAATTTTATTCATATAAAACCGTGGGAAAGGCGCCAAATCGTATCAATATCAAAAATATCATCATTCATAATTATCCTCTAAACAAAAACCACCTAAGCAAAAATAAGAAAGAAATTGGAAGTAAAAACTCACCTTGAACTAACTGACTTCAAATTAGTAGAAACTGTGGCATCAATATTTAAGTCATGAATATCTGTCCGAAATTAATTATATTAATCTATATCTGACGGCCGGATCACACACAAACACACACAAGACGATAAACTTCCGAGTCCACCCTCTTATCGCGTGGTTTACAAGAAAATGTGCCTCTCAAAAATCTTTTCAATGTCGAAAAAATAAAAAAATTAAAAAAATAAAAACCAAAATCGAGTCTATTAATATTTTTTTAAGGGAAATGGTTCGACCTTATACGCGATGGATTCAGCTCGGTTTAAAGAGTTCTAATAAGTACTTTTTGACGTATAAATATCTGCACGTGTGTGCCCTTCTGATTCTCTTTCTTCTCACCGCGTTACGCCACGAGTCTCTCTTGAGACATCGGTGATCCCTCGTTCTCGAGATCGAAATAAAACTGGTTGAAGACTTCGTTTAAAAAAAGAACACGAGATGTAAAAAGGCTTTTTGGTCTGTCAAGATTGAACCACACGCCGACGCCGTTAGCGCCGCCTTACAGAGTTTTTTATTTTGTCCCATACGAATCTTCATGCCATGGACTTTGGAGTTAAAATGAGGACTAGTAAATTGCAATACTTTACTGTGACACGAAACAACTGTTGATTTGGTTATACAGGGTGTTTCTGAAAGGTTTAGGCCTATCTAGGGGATGTTCTATGGGTGATTTCGAGTCGAACATGTTGTATGACGAGGGACTGTTTTCAAGTTGAGATTGTTGTATTTTACGACAGTGTTCTTTCGATGATATCAACTCGAAAATGTTCAATGACATTTTGCCGTCAGGGCTGCCGTTTTCAAGTGGAGATTGTTGTATTTTTGGGATGACTTTAAGGACAGTATTCTTTGAACGATTTCGAGTCAAAATTGTTCAATGACATTTTGCTGTCAGGGCTACCGTTTTCAAGTTGAGATTGTTGTGTTTTAGGTATGGCATTAAGGACAGTGTTCTTTGGACGATTTCAAACCCAAATTGTTCAATGACTGAGTGTTTTAACTTTAAGGGGGTGGAAAGTTGAACAAATTTTCCGGTCTATGTAGAAACTGAACAGTCCCTGTCTCTGGGCTCAGCATCATGTGGTTTTTTAAGAATCAAATTTTTTAACTACTTTCAGATTCAATTAAACGACGCTTAATTAGTAATTAGAGCTTAATCTAAAGCTAAACGTTTTCCCGGGTCTACAATAGAACTTTATTTACATGCTCAATGGCTAGGGCTTCGCCTCAGTCCCAACTTTGAGAAGAACTGAACCAAACCACTTCAAATTAACCTTTCCCCTAATTTTAGGTCTACTGAAATGAAACTCGGAAATTATCGAATTGTGAAAGAACAAACATGCAGAAAAACCACTTTCTCCAATATTTTATATAAAATGATGGAATTCAGCACCCCCTGATATTATAAATCTGGATCAGTGCTACTCACTAGTAACGAAATCGAGGCTTAAAGTGAAGATAATAGAAACAGGTTTATAGTATCAATTTAGTTAGATAAGAAAGCTACGTTCAAAAATTATTCCATGAAGGTGCCTTGCGACCCATACGAACGTGAAAGAGTTTGAACATAAGTTTGTTATACTTACTCGATAAGTGTGAAACTTACCATATATTGAAATGCCTTACTGGGAGCTAGTTTCAGAACAACAAGGGTAGAAGACAGAAACCACAATTGAACCTAACCTAAGTCTAACACACCTAAACCCAACCTAACCCTAACATCACGAAAACAAAACCAAACCCCAACATCACGAAAACAAAACCTAATCCTAACATCAAGTAAACAAAACCTAACCCTATTATCAAGTAAACAAAACCTAACCCTAACATCAAGAAAACGAAACCTAACCCTAACATCAAGCAAACAAACCCTAACCCTAACATCACCCAAACCTAACCTAACCCTAACACGCCCTAACATCACCCAAACCAAACCTAACCCTAACACGCCCTAACATCACCCAAACCAAACCAAACCCTAAAAACACCCAAGAAACCCTCAACCTAACCATGCACTAAACCTGACCATGACCTAAACCAAAACATAGCCCTAATCCTAACCTAACCTAAACGATGACACCATGAACAGTCAAGTTGTTTTCTTGCCCCCAAAAACAATACCCCCTATATAATGGTACCAGAAACGGTACTAACCCTTTGACTAGCTCACAGTAACTCATGTCAAACTTATGGAACATATCTTATGAACTTCTGGTTTGAAAAATACCTGAAAAATCCCTCCATCCGAGATAATATTAAATTTTTCTTGAAAATTCTTTAATATTTGTTGCAGTTACAAATATAATATTTGAAATGCATGAATTATTCATCTGTGCCGGTCACACGAGCAAAACAAACCTATTAATAGAAAAATTAATGTTAATCGTGTATTATTAGTTAATTTTGGAGCGACACAGCTTTTCACTTATCAACTATGTCTGATGTGTACATACAAGAGCTCGTTGAGTAGCTGCGTACATTTCTTCTTCCTAAAATCGTATTAAATTATGTGTAACAACAGCACAATTGCACAGGAGCAAAAATAGAATTCTTACATGAGCAGTTACGTAAGACCTATTCTCGTCAACACAAGTATCATCCTATGAAAACGAAATAATTACTTAATATATTAATTCCGAAGCATTACCTACTTTTATCTACGGAAGTATTTACATAAGTTTACGATCACCATTAAGTTTATATGTCTGAATGGAATCTACTGTAGACTAGTCTGTCTCCTACTTGCCTCTTAACATGGTATTAAATTATATAAGACACGACCTCAGTGAAAGTCTTTCCTTAAGTGTACTCTTAGTATGACAAGCTAGAGGTGATTAAAAACCTTTCCTCGATGTCCGGCGAGGTTTTCTATACGTAATTTTCTTCCCCGAAACGTCAATACAAGAGTATGATTGCTTAAAAAGCATCGTAGAAACCCTAAACTGCCCTAACTGTCCTCTGCACAATTTTAAATTAACTTTTGAAAGTAATTACCGCAGGCCTTGTTTCCCCACTGCAAGTTGATGCTATGTACTCTTCCATGTTAATTTTCCTACCAGTCTCACGTTTTAAACAATTCATGAATGTGTCAATATACTGAAATATAAAGAAATAATTTTAGAAATACGATAATTGACTCAAGCATGGTAATCATGAGTCATATAATTTCGGATTCCTTTGAATACTGTGGTCAGTTGCAAGTGGACAGGGACGTCCATCTTGCCCCCTGATATTATTTCGGTTTGTCCACTCCGATGTCGAACTTTCCCCAAAAAAGCACAAAACTTTCTCATCTCAGAAAATGTATTGATTATAAAATATATAAACAATAACAAACAATATCCAAATGAGGACCTAAAGTGGAAAATTTAACTTCATGCAACCTTAAAAGTGATTAACGCGTCCATTGTGCCCCTCATCACAATACCTATTCTTCTATTTAATAGTTTTCAAACAAAAAAAGAAAGCCCTGCCTAAAAATAAGAACCCTTTTAGCACAATTGTGATTTGGCAAACATCGAAAGAATTGTGTAAAGTTCGAAGTTGCTAAAATATTCCCAAGCAAAAAAGACAAATATGTGAATCAGTAAACACACCTCAGAAGGATAGTTATCAGTCTGACACTTGGCGATTTCTGTCAGGAGCGCTGGGTTTCTTGCAATTGGATCTAAGAATAAACCAAAATACAATACGAGTTTCATAGTAATTTATAGACTTTAAAACAATCCAACCCACTAAAGCTACTCAACTTTACTTACCACATATGCTGCTGTAGCTGGCGTTAACTAGAATTACTCCAGTTAACAGTAGAAATGTAACTCTAAAGTTTATATTCATTATGCTAAATGAAATTATGTATTCCTTCACGACGTTAAAACATTTATAAATGATATGATATTAAGTTCTGGTTCTTTATATTTCTTGAAATTTCCTAATACCGGATGAAATTTTATCAATCCAAATGTGTCACCAGGAAACTGAGTTTTCCTTTTCCGTTCGGCTTTTTATTTTTTTTTTTTTTTGCTTTTCACGATTATGATTTGTTTGCACAAACTTTCATCTGAAAACTGAAACATTAAACGGACTGTCTAGAAATTATTTGAAATAAGTGATGCCAAGATCCAAAGACTCGATCCACATGGAGTGAGACTACACACCTAGTCATTCACTCTAAGAAATGGAAGTGTAAAAAACGTGTTAAAACGGTGTAAACACCGTAAAAACACCCAAAAGAGAGTTTTTTTACCGTGAGTTTTTAGGGGCCAATTTAAAGTGTAAATTCGGTGTAAAATAACACTATTAAAACACCGTTCGAAATTAAACATGAAAAATTATAATACTGCGGGTTTCTTAAAAAAGGTCTTTCATTTTCATTTATGTTTTAATATTAAAGTCAATCCGAACAGTAAAAAATTATTGAAAAAGTTAATTTCTAAACATTTTTTTAAAGATGATTTTCATGAAAGAATATATTTTTATCCTTTAAATAAAATTAAAAAGGAAATTGGTAATCAGGCGGTATTGTACATTCATAAAACACAGCTAAACGTGTAAGGCGACACTCTGAAACGTTTTAGATGACACTCTTAAAAGCGTTAGGCGACACTCTTGCAGTGGCGTCGCTAGGCCTTTTATGGGGGCTATAGCGCCCCCAAATTTCAAAGTTAGGACCCTCAAAAGAATCCGTAAACTATACCAAAATATTGCTAGTAGCCTCCTAAAATTCTGTAGCAATATGGTGTATAAAAATTATAATAAAAAGTTCGTTAAGTTTCATCTTTGTAGAGATGAATTTCAGTATCAAATAGTTGTGGGGACTAAAAGCAAACGAAAACTAAACTTACAAATAACGAGTGAAATTCTTTCATCCACAATTGTCTCATAGTCAATAACTCGGTTCCGTACTCTTTATCAATAAAAGTTACGAACAATAATATTAAGCCCCTTCCCCCCCCCCAAATTTTAAACCCTAGCAACGCTATTGCACTCTTGAAAGTGTTATGCGATACTCTTAAAAGTATTGTGTGACACTAAAAATCGAGACTAGGTTAGGTACTGGCCTCACAGTAGAGTGACTATAAACGCCAGCTTGAGAGGCCAATATGTGAGACACATGTTTTTGTGACATGTCTTATCTTTGTTTTGAGAAAAATTAGAGTACAAAACGGATTTATTTTTTTTTTAATATTGTAGAGTAGATTAGGTGCAACGCGTTTCTGGTGCTCGAAAAACTCTTCGTGAAAAGAGATTATTAAATTTAACGAGTACGTCCTTATCTACTGCTATGATATTTTTTCCTCCAAAACCAATTTAATACCCGATGAATTTGTACTGATTTAAAACTTTCTGCCTTTTCAGAAGTTATTTAGTCAGTGGAAATGACCAACTTGTCATGCAGTTTCACGCTGGATTTTAAGTCGATCAAGTGGCCAAGGTTTTACGCAGTTTCCATTGCATGCAAGAACTACTCTCGCTTAAAGGGGTATAGCTCTGCATGTTAGAACTGTCCTCTTAAGTTCTCTCAAGGTGGAACATTGATATGAATAAAGAGCTATTTGCCATAAAATCTAACACTCTTAAAGGTGTCATCAGACACTCTGAAAGGTGTCATGTGACTCTAGAAAAGGTGTCAAGCGACACTCTGAAAGGTGTTATGCGACACTCTTAAAAGCGTTATTTAAACTCGGAAAGGTGCTATGCCACGCCTTTTAAGGAATTGCACAACACTCATATGAGAGTAAAAAATTTACTTTTAGTTCGATATAAGAGTTAAAAAGGTGTTAAACTACACCTCTGTTGCACCATTTTATTCTTATCTTTGACACCAATTGCTCAAATAAGTGTTATTAAACCCTTTCAGGGGTGTAAATCAACACCTGTAACGGTGTCAAATTTGGACCCATATAAACTACTTTTAAAGGTGTTAAAGCACACCCCAATTTCTTAGAGTGTTGTTTATTGCCAGATTACAGCGGCAATTCTCCTAAGTGGTAATTTTCGAAATGAATTTAGCCAAGTTTCTTTGAGCCACGCCTGTCCTCAGTCATGTGCCTATGACGTATTTCAAATAATCTCTACCCACTTACCGATGGCTCTTTGGAGATCCTTTAATTATTATTTTATTTTGCTTCACAAAATGTTTGACAAATTACAATGAGGGTAATAGTTGCCAGTAATTACATTTAACTAACAATTTTTTTTTTGCTCCTGAGGGGGATACGAGCTAGGGCGACATAGCTTTGACTTATTAAATTCAAAACTTAATGTATTCTTCTAAACCTATCTCATTTACAAAGATTAAAGGTAAGCAAACAAATAGACAAAGCCTATACTGATACGTTAACTACAATGATGTTCCTAAAAATATTGAATGAGGACAGCTTCTCGTACTGTTTTACATCATACATTTGAAAAGTCCTGAACGTGAACTAGGGGCTAAACACTATGTTGTAACTTTTATCTTACTAAACGTAATATTACAATCCATTCTACATCGTGAAACTGTAACTTAAGAATTACAAGTTCAGTAATGTCATGAATTAAGTTATGGGTAGGACATGGACATGCCATTACAAATTGCAGGTCCTTTTCTTTCAATCTGCATCATAGTTTCGACAAACAGCAAATACGAGACTGCACTCATTACGACGCTACCGACAAATGCCGGAGTTATCGGAACGCACCTCAAAAAAGAGAATTCGCAAGAGATGGTGTTCATTTTTGTGAACAAGAATATTTCAATCGCTTGACCATTTCGTGTTGATTTCTTCGGCGTTAGTGTCCGGAGATGACAAGCGTTGACCAACCAATCACGACTGCAACTCATTATAGACAGGTACCCGAACAAGAGAGCCCAGATAAAAATTGGTTGCAATGTTATCGAGGCGACGCCGAAGGTCCACTCATTCCGCCAGCCGATCACTTTCTGGCAAATCAAACTGAATGTGACCATCAACCACAAGCATATCGGCCAAGTTAGTTTGTATTCCAGTTCCAATACATTGGCGCACAAAAGCGTGTGTTGCTTCATTAAATACTCAATGTTAGGCTCGCCTTTCGATAAACGTTCTGCTAGATTTCTCAAGGAACATATCAAATTGTTGACAGCATAGAGAACAGTCATTTGAACCAAGGAGTTCAACAAGATACCGTAACGATAAATCAAGCTATTTGCAAGGGCTACGGTGAAAGCTAAAGATTTGTGTGACTTCAAGAAAGTTATGTTGGGCGCTTGTCTCTCGATGTATATCATTAAATCATTATCATCGTAAGTCCAGTGTTCAACTGTTCTAATTATAATGTTAACTAAGTTGTAAAATATCAGCATCGGTACGATAATGTTCAATGCCCGAAAATTGGCGTTACACGTCGGTAATGTTATAGTTTTCATAACGGTGAAGATGAAGCTTTGGTTAAAAAGTGCTAAAGTAACGACGTAAGCCGTCGAAAACACTAGAAAGTTGTTGAAAACTCCAACGAATATAACTTCCAAACGTCCCGTCCCTTTTTCATTTAAAAGTCTAATTACTGTTCTACACACGTAAAAAGCGCAATACAAATAAAGACTAAATGCCGTTGCATATTTTGGGAACCAAAATCTCTTTTTTCCATAGCAAAATAGTCCTAACGCATTGTTACATTTCAAAAAGAGATTCAGAAACTTGCCTTGAACAACGAACATTTTCATAGTAACTACGGTTCACTTTACACAAATTCGCTAGTGCAAGTCAATCTATAGGAGAAGTATTTTACCGATATCGTTTATGCCGTATTTATGATTTAAAAAGAGTTCTTCGAAAGGTTTTTGTTATAATGTTTTCCAAGACACGCCTAACACAAATTTGAATATAGACTGTATTTTTATTTCAATACATTTTCTATATACACATCACAAGTACTATGAAAAGCAAATAGATATAACAAAAAACTAGACAGTGAGAAGAGCAGTGCTACGTGTGATTCATTCTGCCTCAGACACAATGAAACTACATCGATCAGATACCGTTAACCTCGGCAAGTTTTTTAAATATTGAATAAATATAATTGATATTAATTATTTTTATCGTCAGTAATTTACCTTAATATTAGTCAAGTCGTTTTAAGAAACGTACTTCCTGAATTCATTTTTAACATTGTTATTGTAGATGTTTTAATTCTAGCGTATGCCTCTTTTAAAACTTTTGGAAATTTAGGGTATATAAAGCGATTTACTCACAACAAATGACAAGGAAAATCGCAATTGCGTGAACCTTTGGTGGAAGCCCTGCCATTGGGAGGCTTGCCGTTTCTCGTAACCCTAGGCGATCGCCGGGTACTTCTTAACCCTAAACGACCATAATAGAACGCTATCCGGATATAGAATATACGTTTGCTCCGATTTTCCAAGTGCGAACGCGGTGACAGACACACATACAGGCACATCCAGAGTAATACCTCTCCGTGACGACATCGTCACTCGGAGAGGTAAAATGCGAGACTTTGTGTAGTAAAAATCATTCTGGGCACTAAGGTAGGCATTCATTCACTCTAGTGTACCACTTTCACTTGTGCATATTTGCAATTGGCACTATAGAAAATAATTTAAGATATTGAAACTTGGGCGTAGTCAAAACAAAACATTTCTTATGACGTTTAATCAATAATAACGAAGATAAATGGAGGCACGTATTTTATGTGTGTAAATGTTGAGAAGTCAGAAGTTTATGGTAGACCATTATGGCCTCACATAATAAGCTTATGTTTGAATGTGAAGGCCTAGAGTTTGGTCCTTAAATGCGCATTTTTTTATGACCGTGTTTTTACAAAAGAGCAGTTTCGAATAATGTGCGCATGGCTGAGATCCGAATTGCGTACTGACACAAGACAGTACCATAAAGAAAGTATATTCAATATAGCGAAGTTGATGAAATGGATTTTGTTTAGTTAGGTTTC
The DNA here is from genome assembly GCA_019434445.1 of Phalangium opilio. Taxonomy (NCBI): domain Eukaryota; kingdom Metazoa; phylum Arthropoda; class Arachnida; order Opiliones; family Phalangiidae; genus Phalangium; species Phalangium opilio. The sequence continues at coordinate 71,295 of JAEQBA010000313.1, read as the reverse complement.
TCTGATTATGTACCGAGTGAATTGTAAACAGTGTTGTTATTTGATCTTACTCAAGTTTATTGAGGATACATTAATGAACAAATTTTAAATGCAATTAAAAAGTGGTAAATAATCAATATCAAAGTGGTGAAGATACAACTTTAATGTGGCAAAGATACAACTTTAATGTGGCAAAGATACAACTTTAATGTGGCAAAGATACAACTTTAATGTGGCAAAGATACAACTTTAATGTGGCAAAGATACAACTTTAATGTGGCAAAGATACAACTTTAATGTGGCAAAGATACAACTTTAATGTGGCAAAGATACAATTTTAATGTGGTAAAGATACAATTTTAATGTGGTAAAGATACATTTCATAGTGGGATAGATTATTATTATTGTTGATGAGGAGGGTACGCGCCCTAGCACCGATGCCAAAGGCATATTGTGCATCCTCGTAATCAGGCCTTGAATAGGCCTGTAGCTGCAGCGTAGCGAAGAATTCGCTCCACCGTGAGAGAGGAGACCCTCGAGGGTTCCAGGGTGTGTGAATCAAAATATTCTAATCTAAGCGAGGCGAAGTAGTCGCACTCGCAAAGTACGTGGGCGGATGTTTCTTCCATCTCCTGACACGACCTACAGAGAGGGTCGTCGGCAAAACCCATCAGATGGAGGTGCCTATTAAGCCGGCAATGCCCGGTCAAAAGACCGGTGGCCAGCCTAATATCCCATCTGCCGAGCGAAATTAGGTCCCTAGCACGAGACCTGCAGGGACCATCGACAAACAACTTTGTCTGTCTCTGGCCCTCCATGCTGTGCCAGAGCTGATTTTGTAGTGGGATAGATACATTTCATAGTGGGATAGATACATATTCAACGTATTTTACAATTAGCAACTAACTCTCCATTCTGCTGTTTCTCTTTGGTTAAGCTACGCTGTCATTGATCCATTTCTAACTTAAACTATTAATTTACGCGAGCTTTAAGTCATGTAAATACAGCAAGTACAAATAGAATCATTAAGAAGAATATTACCCATAAATACGTTAGTAACTACACAACTTGGATTTGTAGAATAGCATTAAAAGTACGACAATGTATTACTATTTCGTCATAGTTATAACAAACAACAAATACGAGACTGCGCCCATTACGAAGCTACCGAGAAATGCCGGTGTTATGGGAACACACTTCATGAAAGAAAATTCGCAAGAGATGGTGTTCATTTTCGTGAACAGAAAGGTTTCGATGAATTGGTCATTTCTACTGGAATTTTTCGGCGTTAGCGTTCGGAGATGACAAGCGTTGACCAACCAATCACGACTGCAACTCATTGTTGACAAGTATACGAAAAGAATAGCCCAACTGAAAACCGGTTGCAGCGTTATCGAGGTGGTGGCAAAGGTCATCACTTGCCAGGAACCGATCATAAACTGACAAATCAGGCAGAATGTCACGATCACCCACAGGCAGATTGACCAAGTTAGTTTGCAGTCCAGTTCCAAGACATTGACGCACAAAAATGTGTGCCTCTTCGATAAATTCAAAGTGTTTGGCTCTTTTTTCGATAAACCTTCTGCTAGATTTCTCAAGGACCATATCAAATTATCTACAGCAAAGGCAACAGTCATTTGAATTAGGGAATGCAACAAGATGCCGTAACGGTAAATCAAGCTAATTGCCATCGCTAAGATGAAAGCGAAAGACTTGTGCGATTTTAGGAACGTCATGTTTAATGCGCGATTCTCGATGAAAATCAATATATCATTATCGTCGTAGTTCCCATGTTCCGTTATTCTAATTATAATGTTAATTACATTGTAAATTATCAGCATCGGCATGATAAAGTTCAGTGTTCGCAAATTGTAGCTAGACGTCGATAATGTTAAATTTTTCATGATTGTGACGATGAAGCTTTGGCTAAATAGCCCCAAAGTAACGACGTAAGCGTTGGAAAAGATGTGAAAGTTAGTGAAAACTTCAATGAACGTGACTCCCAAAAGTTCCTTCTCTCCCAAGTTTAAAATCCTATATACTGATCTAATCACGAAAAAAGCGCAATGCGAGTAAATAGCCAACGCAGTTACGTATCTTACGAACCAAGTTCTGTTATTTCCGTAGCAGAACAATCCTAAGGCATTAATACATTTCAAATAAAAGTTAAGAAACTTATCGTGAATTTCGAACATTTTCGTATCGTTTTAGTAACGAGGAATAATGGGTCACTTTAAAAAGTATACTCGTTCAAGTCAAGATAAAAGAATACTCTTACTAAGTCATTTATGGTTCTAGAAAAGGTCTTCGAAAGCTTTTATGTTACAGAGTTTACAAGACACGCCAAATAAAAACATAATTTGTTTATGCTATATCTATTTGCCTTTGGTACTATTCCAATAAATTTTAGTTATCAAAATACGGGCGTAGTCAAGATAAAACATTTGTTATGGTCTTTAATGAATAATAATGGATAAAAATAGACGGAAACAACACGATATTTCTACCTGAATTAAAGGTCAATATTTTATGAAAGACCTACATGACCTTAAAAGTGCAAGTCCTACGAAAAGGGTTCCCTATTGCGCAGTTTTTCATGACCATGTTTCATGAAAAGCCCAGTTTCATAACAGTGTCTGGCTCATATCCGAATAGACCATTTCGATGTAACTAAGTGGGGGAGATACGGGGTGAAACTCCGCCTTCTATCTCACTTTTTGACGCGTGCGCTGTTATCATTTTGTATCTTGAAAGTGCGCAGAGACGGCAATGTATCAACCTCCTTGTATGTCCCGATGCAAAGCTTTGCGTCGAAAAGCTCTATTGTGTTTGTTCACAAGGTAGGGTGAAATGTCATGGGCAGGACAAGCAGTTACAAATTGCAGGTTCATTTCTTTCAATCCGTATCATAGTTTCAACAAATAGTAAATACGAAACTGCACCCATTACAACGCTACCGATAAACGCCGGTGTTATCGAAACGCACTTCATGAAAGAAAATTCGCAAGAGATGGTGTTCATTTTTGTGAACAAGAAGGTTTCAGTGGCTTGACTATCCCGCGTTGAATTTTCCGGCGTCAGAGTCCGAAGATGGCAAGCGTTAACCAACCAATCACGACTGCAACTCATTATAGACAAATACACGAAAAGTACAGCCCAACTAAAAACTGGTTGCAATGTTAACGAGATGGTGGCAAAGGTCATAGGTTGCCTGGAACCAATCATAAATTGACAAATCAAGCAGAATGTCACGACCAGCCACACACAGATTGACAAAGTTAGTTTGCTGTTCAGTTCCGAGACATTGACGCACAAAAGTGTGTGTTGCTTCATTACATACTCAATGTTTGGCTCACGTTTCGATAAACGTTCACCAAGATTTCTCAAAGAGTGTATTAGTTTATCCACTGCAAAGGCAACTGTCATTTGAATTAAGCAATTCAACAGAATGCCGTAACGATAAATCAAGCTACTTGCAATCGCTACGGTAAACCCCAAACTCTTGTGTAATTTCAATTTGGATATGTAGGGTGCTTGTTTCTGGATGTAAGTCATTAAACCATAATCGTCATAATTACATTGTTCCACGGTTTTAATGATGATGCTAATTATATTGTAAATTTTCAGCGTCGGTACGATGAAGTTCAGTGCTCGCAAATTGTCGTTGCACGTTGGTAATGTTAAAGTTTTCGTAATAGTGATGATGAAGCTTTGGTTAAAAAGAGCTAGAGTAATGACGTAGACCGTCCAAAATAGTTGAAAGGTGTTCACCATTTCACCGAATGTAACTTCTAAACGTGATGTCGCTTTTTCGTTTAAAAGTCTAGTTACCGCTCTTACTATGTATAACGCGAAATGCATGTAAAGAATGAAAGCTGTTGTGTATTTTACGAACCAAAACCTGCTCTTTCCATAGCAAAATAATCCTAACACATTAACACATTTCATAAAAACATTCAGATACTTATCATGAATTACGAACATTGTTTGTTATATCAGGGTAGTAACCAGAGATTTTCGTTACACAAATTCGCTCGTTGAAGCCAAGATATATAAGAACACTAAAGACGCATTTATGACTGAAGAAAAGATCTTGGAATGGTTTATGTAATTGTATTTTCTAAGAAACGCCCAACATAAACATAGACGATATTGGTCATACATTTTCCCAAACATGAGTGTTTAGAAAAAGTCTCTCATGTTTTAATAAAATCAATTTTCTGATGAATCTCCTTATCCACGCCAGACGGCGCTTACAAGTTTACGTATATATTTTTTTTTTGGCTACGTAACGCGATGTACTGATATCGATTGTCAACCACAAAGATGCTAACCACATAGCTAATGGTGGTGACCATGGAATTGCATCTATTAACAATATAATTGTCTACTAGAAAATAACACTAGAATTTAAATAATAATTTTTTTTGCTATCTTATTCGGTTTCCATGCTTAGTGTGTATAAAATAAGCCACTCGAAAATCATGACTTGTGATGGTGTATTAGATTTAATATCTTTTCGTTTGTTTACCCTACCAATATTTTATTTACGTTGCTTGTTGTGGACAGTTAAGAATAAAAGATTTGCTTGTCGGTTTACATATGCAGTCTATAGGTTTTTTTAAGGATTGTTTTGAGCTTCATTACCATCACGCTATAGTCTCTTGGAATACCCTTCCTGATTCTGTCATATCAGCCCTCAATTGGATAACTTAAGATGTTACTACGTCGTCATCTCAATATTTAACTTAACTTATTTATTTATTTAATTGATTATTGTTTCACCCCCATTCTCCCTTGTATCCAAAGCAAATTGCTCCTACTTTACACTGGCCCAGAATAAGAAAAAAAGAAAGATAAAAAGCTTGTGTTAACGGTCAAGTATCGACAGTTTGGCGAATGCAACAGTTGGCAATAATATAAAGTTTCCCTTGCAATTATCTAAATGATCCCAAGTCAGGGGATAAGCGTTTCTTTTGTATTATATTTGTTCTAATGTGTTTCATATGGTGCTTTACCACGAGCATTAATTCTCCAAGGAGGACTTACCATTGGATTGACCAAAGTGTGTCTTTATTAAAACTGTCATCCCTTCAAGAGGTCAAGTTGGCATTGAACTCGTTAGCATTTGATAACGTTACATTTTGACGAAAGAATCAATGACGTCATGTTACATTGTCCAATAGAAGCGTTTCCAATTCTACTTCTTCCTCCTATGGCCCTTTCCGAAAAGACAACACCCTTTTGTAGACAAGAATTTATGTAGCAGTTCGAGTTCCGTGGTATTTAACTGTCTAAAATACTTTAACTACTCCATTTGATATGAACTCCTGCAACGATTTCTACTCCACTGGCAGTGAGTGCTCTTTGCTAGTTACATAACAAAAACTGAATATTGGTAAGTGTTAAACGATTTTGTTAGGCATTTGCTTGAAAAAATATATAAAAATCCTACATTTTCATTTCATTTTTTGACGCAATGGGATACTCAGTTAGACTTGCCGTAACCGAAGTAAATCGAAAATATATTTATTTATATTAATTTTTGGTTCATTGATTGTTTAAATCGAAGTTTGATGTGATAATTCAGAAAGTTAAACTTCTTGTGTTAAAAATATTTCAGGTTCTTCTTTGGTTGAACTTTGTCGAACTTAATGATAAGCCATACTTTACGGAGGTATTTGGTAGTGTGTTGAACATTTTAGTTAGCAGACTAAAGTAAGAAGTAATAATTAACAAAATAATGCACTCTATGTTTACAAAATACCAATACAAATACAAATGACCTATTTATAACTTACAGTAATTTAGTTATGATTACTCAATTACCTAGTAAATTACCAACCATTTTTGTCAGTGATCTTAATACCTTATTAACAAAAATTAAACCGTAATTAAGTATGCACAAATTTTTTATAGGCAATTAATTTGCTAAATTAACATATTTATTAATTTCGACTTGGCTAATATTTATTACGCTAACTTAAACGAAAGTTAAATCACCAAATATGTTTCCATAACTATAATTGAACCCTAATTAAGTTTGCACAAAGTTTGAATAGTTCTTAAACCATTTTTGTAATTAATACTCGCGCAATAAACTCGAATTTATTTTTAACATTGTTTAGCACGACAATGGCTGATGTGAAAAGTACTGAAAATATCATGGACTTCGGCCAGATTACTGGTCCAAATAGTGGAACTGGATTGATTGGATTTATTATGAGAAATGTAATAGTTAAACTTTTATAATATACATTTATGTCAAATTAACAGCTAAAGATTTTTCTCCACACCATGGAAATAAATTAGTTTTTGGTTTATTGTTAAGACCCATTCAGACTAAAGTAAAATCTTACGATCCCGTCGGTCGCCGCGTTAATATTGTTTCAGTCGCGTCATATATCGTCTGCTAAAGCCTAACTCACCTGATCATGTGTCAATATGGTATGATCGAGTGAGGTATGTCTATGAAAAGGCACTAAGGAGGTGGTGCCACCTCGACACTGGCCAAAAAAGTTTCAATTTTCAAACTAAACCCGCGAATCTTTTACGTAGTCGTTGACACCGACGTGAACCCTAAGATTTTAGTCTCTTCTGAATGGGTTTTAAGGTTTAACCCTTATATTATCTGTTTATCTCAGGAATCTGATTTAGGTGCATTTCCTCTGATTATGAGCTACGACACGTTCCAATATGCGGACTTTCTCGGTTACATCACCGGCCCCATCTGGACGATATGTTCCGCAAAGCCGATAAAGACAACAGATGTCAGATTTGCCGCAGCAACCATTTTTACAAATGAAGTAAATTATACTTTTTGTTTTTTAAACTGCACTATATATTTTTTATAATTAATTTCTTTTTTTAGATTTGGATCTGCATCTTCGTAATAATACTATCCGTTCCCATAATTTGGTACACTATTTGCAAACTCTTCAACTATCGCCATGACAAATTTGGGAATATTTTATTCGAAACTTTCTCTATTTTCTTATGCCAAGGTACATGTATAATAAATAAAATAAGCAGAGGCACCCGGCGTTACCCGTAAACACATTGGAACGTTTTGATTGCTTTTTTAGTCGCCATTTTTAAACATGGCGGCAAATCGAAACCCAAAAGCCATAAAGCCTGTCTATAGGATATATAGAAGCAGTGCACTAAATATTAGTGATATTGGTTGGAAAACGCGTACGTTATTTCGAAAAGAATGTTTTTTAACATGTCCCGTCGCAATTTTTCAAGATGACTGCGAAATGGAAAAAAATCCATCTTAGTACATTCACACTACTGCGGTGTTTGCTTCTCAGCAGCATTTAATGGAATTGTCTATAGTTCTAGCACTAATCTTTTTTTTGGTTTATGTATTTTTTCTTAGGTTCCGATTATGTTCGATCCAATACTGTTCATATCTTTTTCTGGGGACTATTTTCAATTGCTTCTTTCTTGATTGTAATGAGCTACAGCGCCATCCTTCTGTCGAAGATACTTCTAAGTGATAAGCCAATATTCATAGAAAAAATATCGGATATATTTCTAAATCCCAATTTGAAAGTTGCTGTGGGATCGGAAAATATGGGCAAATACGTAATGGTGAGAGAATAAAAAACATCGAAACAATCAATATCATGATAGCAGCTGCCAAAGATCAGTACATCACCTAACTCTGGGAGATAAAGGGAGTAGGCGACCAATGCTGACTAGATAGTAGAAAGAGAACATAGGGTCTTCAATGTTGGGTTCAGTGATACTAAACATACTCCCCGTTCTATGTAAAATTTTAACATATGACCTCGCCATAACACCCCATAAGAGTCTCACTGCGCAAGGGCCAACTAATGGGCCACATGGTTTATTGTGTACAGTTCAATAATTTATATAGGGGCTTGTCAAGAACTATATTTTGAAGTAGTAGTGTTACTATTTACTAGAGTAGTTATTGCGAGTGATTGGGTAATATCACATGATGATAAAGCAACAGAACGACTCGGCGGAGAGATTCAATGAAAATTCCTATGTCCAGTCCCAATGCACAGATTAAGGTTTCCCACAGTTCAGTTCAAACAGTTCAGTTTTCGGTTCAGTTCAGTTATTTTCGGTTTCAGTTTAGGGACTAAACTGATTTGATTGCTTCAGTTCAGTTTCGGTTTGCATGTCTCCAAACTGATCAGTTTTCAGTTCGGTTCGGTTTATTTCTTAAACTGAACTGATAAAAACTGAACTGAAGAGATAGTTAAATACTCTTTCGATCTATCGCCAGAAACGATATCAATACGTTCCCACAAACATTAGTAGAACAATAGAAAACTGGCATCGTTTAGTATTGCATGTTGTATGATATTTTGAAGGATGTGTCGCGTAAAGTTACCTTATTAGTATCGCGTATATTTCATAATTTATGTCGCGTATATTTCATAATTTATGTCGCGTATATTTAATGATGCATAGAAATAAGCCATTAATTTAAGTCCCGTGACTAGCTGGGACCCTCTGCAGAGAGACTGAGGCTAAAAGAATACCAATAATTAGTAACTAAAAAGGGTATCTTAATTAGTTAATTAGTTAATTAGTCAAATCTAAATTTTACAATGTTAATAATTAGTAGTTAGTGAAATAAACATGACTCTTAAGGTATGGCACTACATTATTCCACTACTTAAGAGTAGTAGAAAATGTTAGTGGTTAATAGTTACAATTTGGGTATTTTGGGCCTCTGACACCGTATTTTTCATCTTGATAATCTCTGAAGGGGTTTTCGGTTCAGTTCAGTTATAACTGAAAACTGAACTGATCAGTTCGGTTTCCTGGCTGAACCGAACTGGTAATTTCAGTTCAGTTTCAGTTCTTGAAAATCTTAACTGAAAAGTTTCAGTTCAGTTTCAGTTTTAGTCCAAAACCGATTTGAACCGAACTGTGGGAAACCTTAGCACAGATAAAGCTAAGATATTCACACATGTCCAGTAGATGGCCCTTCATAACTTATTGTATAGTACATTCCTTTATTTTGAAGTCACTGAGTGGCGTAAAATTCGAATTTTATGCAATAGAGTTCACGATATAACCTAGCTGAACTTTACACGGTTTACTTTTCCTATCTTAATTAAAAGCACCAGCCTTGAGGTATGATAATCATTATTAATTAACCTCATCAGAATTCTAAATCTGAAGAAATGATGAAGCTAGCGGAACAAATAAACAGGACAGTTGGATTTCTCGCGCATAATGATGTTCCCATAGGAGACATGATGGAAGAAAATAAGGAGGGGAAGCTAGTAGTAATCGTAGACAAAAATGTGCTACTATTTATCCACGATCTTTTGGATTTATGCAATCCCGAAAGCGACTTTCGATTTTCTAAAGAAGTCATTCACGAACCAATGTTCCCCTTCGTCATCAGAAGAGGAACACCAGAAAAGGAAAAACTTCAAATAAAAGGAATGTAAGTGTTACATCGTGTTCCCTCCTACTGAACTAACAAATCATTAACGCGAAAGCTTAAGGTTGTCCCCATATTTTCCAAGTTAATTTCTACACGGCTTTTGTTGACCTCAATTCTGACCTTTTCTACCCGTGATTTTCTAAGTTGGTGAAATGCTTATCTTCCTAGCGCATGGGCAATAAAGTCGCTAGTCTATTTGACCAGGGAGAAATGAGGTAAAATGGATTGGAAATGATAACGGGCGACCTGCGGTAACGAGACTCTCCCAGTGTACCTCGTGCAGAGCTCTACCCTTCGGAAGGCGATTGTTAAGTGCTGCCGCGTAGCGCCATTGTATTTGTATCGGAACTAGCTTCTATTTTTAAGACAGAGGGCACTTTACGACTTCATACTGTACGACCCTACCTAAACGCTTAGGATGCAGGGGGACTTCAATGCCGTTCCGTAGGTGGGGATACAGAGGCAACGTTATAGGTATGGGGTGTCCCCTCATCACTCTCTCCTTCAAGATTTGACTGTGACGTGGCAACGCGAGGTCAGGAGGTGGCGCAATATTGAACACGACAAGAGATAAATTATTCGTGACGCAAAATTTATCATACATAATGATAAGCCCACCTACATACGTTGAAAAAATGTCTACGCAATGATTCTTATTAGCCTAAGAATTAAAGCTATTATTAAACTCTTTCAGATTTGATAGATACAGAGATTCAGGTTGCATCCAGTGGGACATAAACATTCGGAGCATTATGGGAAGATTGTGCACGAGCGATCCACCATATGAAGAGCCTGTTAACAAAATATACATCACCAACCTCATTTTCCCATTCATCATTTACGCTGTAGGCATTTTACTTTCAATACTTTCAATGGTGTTCACACTGCTAACTTACTACTGCGCTTAGACGACCGCTAACGGAACACGAAAGAGCATTACACTTCTCAATTTAAACTACATTGAATTATAGGCTTATCACATTTATTCTATTATAATATCAAATTAAAATCACTGAACTAAATGATTAACTTAAAGAACATAATCTGCTGTACACGTACGAATAAAGATAGCAAAATTTCAACTTGGAAACATTGTTAAAGATTTATTTCATCATTATTATCATTTGGGGTTAATGAAATAGATGAAAACATTTTAAGGGGGTGGGGTGCCTTAAATGAAATTTTCAGAAAAAAAAATTGTGAAGCTAAATCAAGCATAAAGCTGTTTCTCTAACTACAAGCCGTAAAAATAAGGGGTAATGTTCCTCGTTTTTTTTATATAAAGGTTGTGTTCCAAATTACTAGAAATTATTGAATGGGAGTTACAGAGAGCATTGATTTATACTGTGATCGGCGTTGGAATCAAAAATATTCCGAAAGACCCTTTTTAGCACACATGGGTTTGAGAATTGTTTCCCCCTTCGAAATTATTCCGTCCCCTTGCCTATCCCCCCTTCTTCCCAGTTTTGAGCACGCAAAACTCTAATATGGCCGGGGCCATCTTGTTAATTTCTTTATTCGGCAGACAAGAATCGTAAATTTCGTATAAGCGCTCCAACTCCGAGCTTGGAGAGGCTTCTAATGAGAGCTTTGGTGGGATAAGCTTCTGTTGTTCTTAATTACCCTATGACAATTTAAGCTTAGTACCCAAAACAATGCGAATAAAACCCAAAAACATAGTTTAATCACCATAGCAACGGTGGTAAACACTTAACACGGACAGGTGCGGTTTTAGGTCAAAATTTCCCGAAACAATTACCCCAAACTGATCGATGCTCAAATGAAACAACACATGCAGACAATCTTTGTTTCTATTATTTTATACTGCGCGCTTAAAATTAATTTCAGACTCGCTGTAGCCAGTAGGGTTCAGTGCAGTGTTTTCCATCCCGTTTGAAAATAATCCTAAGTAAAAATCTATAATAAAGGGCCGTGTGCAACGTTGATGTGGCGTTACAATGTTTTCATGGCGAAAATAAAACACATCGGTTCTAAATTATTAATTTATGAAACGTTCTGGGAAAAAAGCAATGTGTTAATCAAATAACGAAATAATAGTGCCGATCTTACGCAAAACTGTTATAGTTCAATATAATGATTTTACTAGCTCCTCCTACAAAACCCGCCTAGATGCGTTGAGAAAATGGCCGCTACATAATAATTCCAATTAGCTGTATGTATTCCTATAGCTGGTTCTAATCAATATATTGCTACCACGAGCAACTCTTTACAGAGTTGGACGCTTTGTATTGCACTATGGGGTACTCGCTCAGATTAGCCATGACTGATGTACGTAAAATTTAAAATATTTTAATTGGTTACAATCTTCGCGGTGGGTCCAATGACGGGATTTAATATCATTTAACAAATACATTCATTTTAAATCACAGGTCCTTTTTTGGTTGAGTTTGACAGACATTAATGGCAAGCCATATTTTAATGACGTATTTAGTAGTGTCATGAACATATTAACAAAGAAAATGAAGTAAGGAGTACTGGACTAGGCACTGTAAGTGCTTTTTCCTAGCAATATTTTAAAATGCTTACATTTTTATCTGTAAGCACGACAATGAAAGATGTAAAATGTACCGATGGTGCTCTGGACTTTGGGGAAATTACTGGACCAAATGATGGCACCGGAATGATCGGCTTCATAATGCGAAATGCAAGAATATTGGAAGTGGTAGATGATATTATTCAAATTAATATATATTTTTATTTGTAGGAATCTGATTTGGGAGCATTTCCAATGCTTATGAGCTATGATTTGTTCAAATACATGGACTTTATTGGTTACATTGTTAGTGCCGATTGGACCATTTCCTCCGGACCACCAATAATGAAAACCGACGTCAGATTCGCGGCTGTAACAATTTTTGACAATGAGGTGCTTTTGTATACTATTATCAATCATACCTTTGTCAAGGAAAACTGTTCTGATTTTGACTATCAACTTTGTAAACCTCGACTTTCATTCATTTAATGATAATATCTTAATTTTCAGATATGGATCGGCATCATTATAACTCTATTTTCTCTACCTTTTATATGGTACACTATGTGTAAACCTTTCAACTATCGCCATGACATATTTGGAAATGTTGTATTTGAAACTTTCGCAATTTTCATTTGCCAAGGTACCCCATTTTTATATTTTACAGTAACATAAGTTAAGACCAGCCAACTCACACTGCCTCTATAATCATAAAATTAATAAGTTTCTAATATTGTCTTAGTGCATGCTTACTACTGCGGTGTTTGCTTCTCTGCTGAGTTTTATGGAATTGTCTATAGTTTTAGAACTAATCTATATTTTGTTTTATGTATTTTTTCATTAGGTTCCGATTATGTTCGATCCAATATTGTTCATATCTTTTTCTGGGGACTCTTTTTAATTGCTTCCTATTTGATTGTACTAAGCTACAGCGCCATCCTCTTGTCAAAGATAATGTTAAGCGATAAACCAATCTTCATAGATAAAGTCTCGGATGTATTCTTAAATCCAAATTTGAAAATTGTGTTGTCAACAGATAACATGTTGAAATACGTTAAGGTAAGAATAGTCAATTATCAAGTCCTACGAGGAATGAAACTAATGTTTATGAAGGGCTCCTGAACAAGCTTAACTACAATAATAAAATATTCTTTCATCATCGTAGGATGCGCAAAGTGAAGAAATGATAAAGTTCAAAGAACAAGTCAACAGAACTGTTGGATTTCTGACGTATCAAGACTTGCCGATAGGCGATATGATAGAAGAGAACGAAGCGGGCAAATTAGTGGCTGTAATGGACAAGAACACTCTCCTATTTCTTCATGAGGCTTTGGATATGTGCAAACCCACACGAAACCTAAGATTTTCGAAAGAAAGTATTCTAGAACCTCTCCTCCCGTATGTAATCAGAAAAGGAACGCCGGAAAACGTCAAGTTAACGGTCAAAAAATTGTAAGTACTATTATAACCTTATGGTTTACAATCATGGATACTAACGTATTATGCTGGCGACCAAAAATATGCGGTATACCAGCGGATGTGAGGTGGTCAAATTTGAGCCGGAAGTAGCTGGATCACGTGGGGTAAAGGACTTATAGTCTCTGGAGAATCCTGAGTGGTGGGTTTGAAATTTCGGCCATGCGCAGAGAGAAAAAAACACGAATTTCCCTCTCACCCACAACAATGGTAGGAGGGGTGTTACAAGTCATATTTTTCTCTGCTTAAAGGAAAAGTTCAGGATACCTAACATTAGACCTTAAATTAACGGCCTCGTTTAGAAGATATCGAAATGATTGATAAAAAAAATTATAATTTCCCTAATTACGATTAAAATCCAATTAATTGACCCAAAAATTGAAGAGAGCAGCCGCGCCATTTTTTAAAGTCACGTGATAAACTCGCACACACGCCGTTATTGGCCAAATGGCTAGCGAATAGGAAAGTTAGATTTCTCTACTGCAGACGACGATATTTATTGATATATTCAAGGTTGACTTTCAGCATAGCCCACTAGATCACGCACATCACGACGCAAGCTGCTCGCGCTATAGAAGCCCGTTCAATCGGCCAAAAAGTGCAACTTTTGGATTCTTGGCGATAAATTCGAAGTTAGCGAAAATTAACATTAAGTTCTATGGGATGAGGAAGGTTTTTTAGCCAGATCCTCTGTCCTATTGATCGAAATGACCTGAAATTTCAATGAGACGTGTGTTTTGACGTGTTTTATTAATCTTAAAAGGATTCAAGCTTCTAGAGTGGATAGCTTTTTTAAAAATAAATTATTTTCATAGACAATATGATGAGTTCAGTGCTAAGACTGAATATATCGTCAGATCTACTGGCCCAAATGTCCTGAAATCTTAATGAAAGGTGTGTTACAATCGTTTCTATTATATTAAAAAGGATTCAAGCTTTAATAGTGGATAATTATTTTAATAAAAATTTAGTTCCAATGTCATAATTTTAAACTAAGTACTTAATGCACTATATCTTTGGATCTAATGGCCCAAATGTCCCGAAAATTTAATTAGAGGTATGTTACAATCGATTATATTTAAAAAAAAATTAATAACCCATGTCATGATTGTAAGTTACGTTCTTACAACCTTTTTCCGCGATAAAAAAACCAGCCCCATTCTACTTGTCCAAAACTTGCCTTTTGGGATTAATAGATTATAAATCATAGACCTCTTGAACCAATTTTCTATGATTTGTAAACATGCAGAAGGGCAGATGTCTCGAAAACCCTTGGCGATTTTTAATTGTTATCCTTACTTGTTGGGCGGGGCATTTAAAAGATTAATCGATTAAAATATTAAGTATATCGTCAAAATAAGAAAAGTTGACAAATGCTAAAACAATGCTTCAAAACTAAGATCAAGCACCACTCAAGAAGCTTCAGAATGTCTTTGAACAAGCATAGGATCGCTGCGAGGAAGCTTTTTCTTCTTGGACCTCTTTGACAATTAATTATAATTTAAAACTATCTCTCCACTAAATCTTTGTTTTTTGCCAACTGCAACTGGCATTATGATACTATTCACCAACTTTTCAGTTCGTTTCTTAATCATGATTTTTCTATGCTTAATTTTTGGTTTTTGTAAAATATGTGATATTTGCAATAAATGCATTTTTGAACTAAAATTGCGTTTAAATAATAAAGTGCTTTTGGCAGAAAAACAGGGGTTCTTCTGAACTTCCCCAAAATAGGTGTGTTTTAGGCTTTAGGGCCTATAATTTTGTTTAATTCTAAGATTTTTAGAGTAATGTTTAAGCAAAACGTTTAATCTTGGAAAGAGAGTGAAAGTTAAATTATTTTAACACACCTCTCATTAAATTTTCAGGACATTTGGGCCAGTAGATCCAAAGATATAGTGCATTAAGTTCTTAATTTACAATTATGACATTGGAAATTAATTTTTATTGAAATAATTATCCACTCTAAAAGCTTGAATCCTTTTTAATATAATAGAAACGATTGTAATACACCTCTCATTAAGATTTCAGGACATTTGGACCAGTAGATCTGACGATATATTCAGTCTTAGCACTGAACCCATCATATTGTCTATGAAAATAATTTTTTTTAAAAAAAAGCTATCCACTCTAGAAGCTTGAATCCTTTTAAGATTAATAAAACACGTCAAAACACACGTCTCATTGAAATTTCAGGTCATTTCGATCAATAGGACAGAGGATCTGGCTAAAAAACCTTCTTCATCCCATAGAACTTAATGTTAATTTTCGCTAACTTCGAATTTATCGCCAAGAATCCAAAAGTTGCACTTTTTGGCCGATTGAACGGGCTTCTATAGCGCGAGCAGCTTGCGTCGTGATGTGCGTGATCTAGTGGGCTATGCTGAAAGTCAACCTTGAATATATCAATAAATATCGTCGTCTGCAGTAGAGAAATCTAACTTTCCTATTCGCTAGCCATTTGGCCAATAACGGCGTGTGTGCGAGTTTATCACGTGACTTTAAAAAATGGCGCGGCTGCTCTCTTCAATTTTTGGGTCAATTAATTGGATTTTAATCGTAATTAGGGAAATTATAATTTTTTTTATCAATCATTTCGATATCTTCTAAACGAGGCCGTTAATTTAAGGTCTAATGTTAGGTATCCTGAACTTTTCCTTTAACGGGCGCCTAAACGTAATGCCTTGTACTCCATTATACGTTAGTATTTCTATATAGGTCGATAATTAAGAAAATATTTTCACTGGTCACTCAAAGGTCACAAATATCACAGTTGTATGTTTCCCCTAATTAAAATATATTTACTTTAGCTTTGACCGGTACAGAGAATCAGGCTGCTTGCAGTGGGACATCACCATACCGAGTATCATGGGTAGATTGTGCACGAGCGACTTACCGTATGAGGAACCAGTAAACAAAATATACCTGACCAACCTGATTGTTCCCTTCATCATATACGGAGCGGGTACATCACTCTCGATACTGTCACTTGTTTTCACCTGGCTGACATATTGTCATACAGAAGAATGAGCCGATTCATTCCTCATAAACACCATCTTGCAATTAACGTTAACGACTATCAGAAAGAGCCAATCCCCTAGTAAGATAACTAAAACATTACTTAGCCAAGAGACAGAACTGATACATAAATAATTATCTCAACTTAATCTCATAAACACCGACCGCTTTATCAAACCTCTCAATCAACGTTAACCATCTCGTTGTGATTAACATCAACTTTTGCTTATCACTAAGAGCCGAGTCTAAAGTATCATTACTAAAAAAATTTTAAAAAATAGTCGGACGACCTTCAAAATTGTAAAAACAGAACTACATGAATTTCTTCCACTTGGAATCTTTAAGACACTATCTGATTGAAGGTAAGTGGAAGCCAACTAAAAAAATTTCAAGAATAATAATGCTCATATTTTGTAACGTTTTTCGTGATTGAATTTGATTAGACAATAAGTAAATTTTCCATTGTATTTTTATTTTCTGTAAAAGTGACTTGTTTCGACGATAGTCTAGAATTTAGTCACCATTGTTCCTTGCACGGTCACGGTATGGTTTAACTACAACATTGGCACATTCCTAAATGAAAAACCTTTACTTTAGAATTTGGAAGAAAAATAGGTGTCATTTAATTAAGTTCAAGCAAGTCAGGAAAAAAATTATTTTAGCCTTATTGTTCCAACCAACAAATAAACAAGTTCGCTTGGTCTCGTCTCCATCTAAGGGATAGGATCACGTGACTAACGAAATTGAGTGTAGTACCATCTGTCGTTGAGCGACGAAAATAAATCTCTTATTTTTCTGATTGGATTAGAGTCTGACTCTAGGGGTAAAACAGGTTCTGCGCATGGCAACATCAAGCCAATCAGTTTATCCCTTTCTCGCCTCAAAACCCGCGAACGAGATCTGAGCCGTTATAAAAATTCAAAAGAATTGTTGGTTGGGTCTATTAGGTCTAATAATAGTAAATTTGTGTTGGCCATCTCATGACCAGTGTTAGTTTTTTATAACATGCACATTATATTCTACATCACCCAGTCGTCTAATTTTCACACTAATCTTAAGTAATCTTCCTTTGTTTCTCAATTTTATGATTCCTTATGTCCACTCCTATCTTTGTTTGACTGTCCAATTCTGACTTACGAGGACCGACTTGTTATGAACTTATGATTATTTATATAATATTTCTTAATAATGACTTGGAAACTCTGGCTTAGCTCCACCCCCAGCGCCATTATGGTATGTTTTATAGCACTACTGGAAGGTAGAGTGACGTTTGCATGACGTAGTACTGCCAAGTCCCTATTAATCTAAATTGAAAAACACACAAACCTCCGATCTCTCGAATGACGCGCTGATAGTCTCAAATTCCTGAAACAAAATGTTAAAATATTTAATGTGGTTATCATATTTTGACTCCTTGTTTCTTAAGCATTACGCAAATATTTTAATGTAATATTGGAAATTTCCTCTGAGAAGTTAAACATTTCTTTGAATAGAAATAATAGCGCATGCGTAGTTAGGGGTTATTATCGACCAAGCAGTTTGGTAAAATTCTGTTACTAATTGTGACTGTGCATCACGCACAAACAAATCACTTTCTTAGAGATTTAATACGCCGCAGTTCTTGAGAAACAAACTACTTTAGTCAGTGAATAATGCAGAAAAAATATAATTAAAATTAACTCACACTAGGTGGAGCATTTTTTTCAAAGCATTTTCGAGCCTGTAATATTTATAAAAAATTAAAATTGTTAATACAGCTTTGCGGTAAAAATTGCTAGAGAGTATGATATTTATCAAAAAAAAAATATTGAAAATAAAAAAAAAAATGTTTTCAAAAAATGTAAATCTTCAATGCCACTAATTAACAAAATAAAATACTGTTACCATTTCATTTACGAGAATCTTAAAACATATTAAGTAATTTCAAAGGTTCATAGATAGAAACCTAAAGTATAATTCGTTGAAGCTTGTTCTAGATGTGTAATATGAAAACTCGATTTTACTCCCAGAAGTGTCGACCCCCTCTGCGTATGATTACCTTAACGACCGTAGCACAAGGAACATGCGTGAATAGGCTCAATTAGGATTAACATTTGCATCAACACAATAGAGTATTATTTCTTTATAAACCTTTGAACTCAAAAAAGCTCTTGACTGATTGGTCGGTTGGTGTAAGGGTTTAAAGAAGGCTCGTTTGCTTATCATTTTACATGGCGTCTAGACTGGGAATTATGAACGAAGCATACTTTTTGTTTTCATCTATGAACTTGGGTAATATTTGACCAACCTTGTCCATAAGTTCATCATCATTTGTGCAAAACTTGTTCAAGTATTCCTCCAGTGTAATTGTGCGTCCATGTGACTGGGTTGCGCAATTTAGAGCTATGTTCACAATCTGCGTAAAAAAATTAGTCATTACATTTAGAAATTACATGGTTACAGGCTTTGGAAAAAATGGAAATATTTTTTCTAATCAATTTGTTGAAAAATGGTTCAGGATGATAGAAGTAAACTTAAAACTAGAAGAGCCAACGATAACAGGGTTAAGGTTTCCCACAGTTCAGTTCAAACAGTTCAGTTTTCGGTTCAGTTCAGTTATTTTCGGTTTCAGTTTAGGGCCTAAACTGATTTGATTGCTACAGTTCAGTTTCAGTTTGCACATCTCCAAACTGATCAGTTTTCAGTTCGGTTCGGTTTATTTCTTAAACTGAACTGATAAAAACTGAACTGAAGAGATAGTTAAGTACTCTTTCGATCTATCGCGAGAAACGATATCAATACGTTCCCGCAAACATAGAACATGATGTTTTGGGGGATGTGTCGCGTAAAGTTACCTTATTAGTGTCGCGTATATTTCATCATTTATGACGCGTATATTTAATTATGCATAGAAATAAGCTTTTAATTTAAGTCCCGTGATTAGCTGGGACACAGGCTAAAAGAATACCAATAATTAGTAACTAAAAAGGGTATCATAATTAGTTAATTAGTCAAAGTTAAATTGTTCAATGCTAATAATTAGTTAATTAGTCAAAGTTAAATTGTTCAATGCTAATAATTAGTTAATTAGTCAAAGTTAAATTGTTCAATGTTAATAATTAGTTAATTAGTCAAAGTTAAATTGTTCAATGTTAATAATTAGTTAATTAGTCAAAGTTAAATTGTTCAATGTTAATAATTAGTTAATTAGTCAAAGCTAAATTGTTCAATGTTAATAATTAGTTAATTAGACAAAGTAAAAGTTAAATTGTTCAATGCTAATAATTAGTTAATTAGACAAAGTAAAAGTTAAATTGTTCAATGCTAATAATTAGTTAATTAGTCGAATTTAAATTGTTCAATGCTAACAATTAGTTAATTAGTCGAATTTAAATTGTTCAATGCTAACAATTAGTTAATTAGTCAAAGTTAAATTGTTCAATGCTAACAATTAGTTAATTAGTCAAAGTTAAATTGTTCAATGTTAATAATTAGTAGTTAGTGAAATAAACATGACTCTTAAGGTCCAAAATACTTAGTAGTAGTAGAAAATGTTAGGGGTTAATAGTTACAATCTGGGTATTTTGGGCCTCTGACACCGTATTTTTCTTCTTGATAATCTCTGAAGGGGTTTTCGGTTCAGTTCAGTTATAACTGAAAACTGAACTGATCAGTTCGGTTTCCTGGCTAAACCGAACTGATAATTTCAGTTCAGTTTCAGTTCTTGAAAATCCTAACTGAAAAGTTTCAGTTCAGTTTCAGTTTTAGTCCAAAACCGATTTGAACCGAACTGTGGGAAACCTTAAACAGGGTAATTATTTTGGAACATTTTTATGTTGGTGGACATTAACTAAAGCATTTAA
The DNA here is from genome assembly GCA_019434445.1 of Phalangium opilio. Taxonomy (NCBI): domain Eukaryota; kingdom Metazoa; phylum Arthropoda; class Arachnida; order Opiliones; family Phalangiidae; genus Phalangium; species Phalangium opilio. The sequence goes on along the minus strand of JAEQBA010000313.1, from coordinate 51,044 downwards.
TTATAGTTTAAGTTTCGCTTTACTTACACGGCTTTGTACATTTGCACGATAACAATCAGCAACACGTGTTAGCACATTCGCTTCGGCATTTATATAAGCTGAAAAAAAATTTATAATTGTTGAAAAGATTTACAGTAAAGATAATACAGCCATTGTCATTGATTTTATATCCGTAACTATGTTTTTAGCGACCTCTAACGAGCATTGTATGGCGGTTAATTGAAAATCTAAAGGCTTATTAACTTTCATAGATTGGTGGCTATTGTAATTGTCTCAACAAGATGGGCAGGCTGATATGCCTTACTCCCCAAGTGTGCCAATTTCCTTGTTTAAGGGGGAAATGTTTGGGGGCCCGTACCTCCGAAACTAAATGATTTAGACAACATGTTCTTTGACACTTTTCACTCAGTCTAACCCAAAGAGCACACACTTTAATTTATGATATACTTATCAGAAACACCCAATAGAAGCTCATGACTCATGGATCAGAACTCTGCTAATTAAATATCAAAGGGGAACCATTTAGAGGGTGTGATGAATTAAATTCTCCAACTTCCGTACAAAAACTATTTACAATGAAGACTGCATGGGACAATTACTTAAAATTAATTTTAGATATTACTAAATTGATATAATAATTAATAAATTAACCGGTTATTTTACATTTGTTGCTAATAACGTTTCAACTTACTGCAATATGGAGACTGAGTTTGCACCATCCAGTTCTGCAGAATGAAAAGCATAGTACACGCAATCAAAATCAACTTCATTTTTTCTTCGTTAAGTGTAAAAGCGAATCAAAAATGAACCTTCACTATTGAAAAAAATATCCTTATATAGTATATATATACCGGATGAAATAAAATACAGGAAACAGCATAACACGATATTTAGAGTAATCTCGATTAAACACATTCGATATTGTTTTAAAGTTTTAATCTACAAATTTATCGACAGTTTATTACCTTATCTATGGAAGTAATTAAAATTATATAACCACTCAGAAACTTATCATTGTATTTTATAACGACCTTTGAAATAATAATGATATTGCAAAGATAATTAAATAATTTTAGAGTTTAAAAACCTACCTTGGTAGAATTTTTCTTTGAATGTAAAGCGACAACAAAAAATTTATTGTAAAAGTAAAGATCGTTACTTAACTTTGCGTAATATTAAGGCAGCTGTATAAATAATTTAAACAGCTGGGGACAGATTGAGATGACAAACTTAAGTACAATATAATTTATACTTCAGATTGTCATATGTATAAACAAACAATGTTCTATTATAATTAATAATGTTCTAGTTTGACCACGAATACATACAGCTATATTTTGAATCATTATGCCCAAAATATAATGTAAGTGCTGCATGGCTTTGTGCGCAGTACTTGAGCACATCGCGTCACGGCTCATAATTTTGACGCCTTTCTAACTATGATTTAATAGGTTGGTGTAGCAACACGAGGTCCTAAGCATGTGCAAGGTGCAAGGCGAATGGAGATAGAATATTCGCGAGATAAAATGCTTCACTGTACATAATTAGTACAAAAATCGAAAATGATTTTATCTTTCCTCTTTAATCTCCCTTTGATGTGATCTGAACAGTAGACATTAGTTATTTCAATTGACAAGCATTAAGAGTTTAGCCTAGTGATTTAGTTTCTCTAAGACCATTACAACGTCAAATTTTGATATTTGAAATCAAACGTTTATAAGATATGTTCCATAAGTATTACACTTATGCTAGAGACTTACAGCTCGAGCTAGTTCCAGAACGACGCAAGAATTGGCTACACTCGCTTTTGCAGTCCATCTTCATATTTAGTCAGTACCAAGCCACTGACAGCGCCTCACCAGGCGAGATCTATGATGTATCACCTACGTCACTTCATGATAAGCTCTCATTAGCCAGTGACAAACTTATGTAACATATCTTATGAATTTATGTTGAAATGAGGTTAAAATATTTTCAGCCTAGATTTAAAGTGGATGGGGCTGCATTTATTGGAAAACTGTCACTTCTTCTTCAGTTCAATTGCTATATCGCGAGATCAATTTACACAGTGTTTGCTTATTACACAGATTATAACATATCACCGAAGAAGTTTTCTTAGCTAGGCCAAATATACACGTAGCAAATGGCTCATTGGCAATGGCAAACACACTTTAGTTAATTAAGAAGGGTCGAAATTGCGTGTCGATGGGCACGTAATGATCTTAGTACAAGTACATACATTTAAAGGGTTAACTCGATTTAGAAGGCGTTTTTATTTCTCCGCTACGATCAATACTGAATAATAACGTGTTTCTTTTACCTTACGAAGAACCAGGAAAAATCATTTTCTTAGAACCTCGCGTATTAGAATGTTGTTTCTTAGTTGGACCTAAGAAAAGACATAGTGATACGTACGGTTACGTGGTGTTAGTGCATGTTTCATGACATGTTGAGGGTTTCAGTATACTTGATTGCAACTCTGCTATGCTGCACTTCATATTTTTCTACTTTGTAAGTACTGAAAAGAGAAAATTTATGCAAAAGAAATAACAGATAGTGAGAGTTGGCGACTGTCCTTTGGGATAAACAGGCGTATTGATACTAAAGTTTGTAAGGTGGTAAACCGAATTGCATTCACCAGTTTTGCATAACGATCAATGTCTCAAGATCAGAACTATTTTACATTTTAATGATTCGATGAAAGCGGAAGGATGTTTTTTTATAAATAATGTTTCATTATATTATGTTCTTAGCATACTCGCGAAAACCATTGCTTGGCAACAATACAAGCCTACCACATGCACCAGCGACGTAAACTACACTTTACCTAGTATGAAATCTTATATATCCATTTCATCAATTGCACAGTTTATGTTTAATAATATACGTGTTATTCATTTATGTTACCAGGAAAAAGAATTGATTTGGACATTGCTCTTTGGGTCAATGCGATATATGACATATCCGAAGGCAAAATGGTACGTCCCTGTCGTTAAAAAATTACTCAGGGATTATTTTAGTTATGGGCTAGTACCCGTTTGAATCGAGTAATTGTACATAAAAACTTTCATTATTTTTAGCAATTTGGAATGCAAATAGATTTACTTGAATTTTGGGAAGATCCGTTCATGAAATTCAACACTGAGGAAGCGAAGAAAACACACGGTTCTCTGTTAGTTCCAAAGGAAGTGGTTGCCTGCATATGGAAGCCAGATACGTTGTTTCAAAATGCCAAGGATGTCATGTTATACACGGATACAGCACCCAATATTGTTTATAAAGTAGTACTGCCGAATGGATATCTCATGAGAAGAAGTAGGTGAGTGAGATTTGGCACCCTCTCTGTAGCCAAAGTCGGTCGCGAGCTACAGATCTTTTCCATAAGTTCATAAGATATGTTCCATAAGTTTGTCACTAGTTACAAACTGGAGCTTGTCATGAAGTGTCGTAGGTCATAGATCAGAGATAAAGCGACGCCGGGTGAGGCGCTGTCAAAGGCTTAGTACAGGCAAAATAGTAAGATGAACTGCAAAATTAACCACCGAGTGTTGTCAATTCTCGCTTGTAGTTTTCGAACTAGCTTTCAGTAGGTCTCTAGCATTACGAAGTATACGAAGTGTCAAACTTATGGAACATATCTTATAAAATTATGGTGACACGGATATTATGTATTCATCCAGTCTAATTACTTTGCAAAAAGATAAACAAATGAACTTCACATTGAATCTTCACATTTTTTACTATTTAAAATCATCTGTTAAATTGTTTATAAATTAGCTGGCCCTCGTTAAGAGCTACCGTTACCAATGAGGAAGGTTTGTAAATCTAGGTATTTGTCTTACAATACAGGTACAAAATAACTGTAGCATGTCCTATGCGGTTTCATTATTACCCCATGGACTCGCAAGTGTGCAAACTTCAAATTTGTTTACGTAAGTAGCTTTATGAATGACCTTGTTTGACCTAGAATAGGCCTAATATAATTTAAGCAATCAGTTTTTCAGAAACTTCTCCCGAAAGCGGGTTAATCTTGTATATGTCCCTCTCTTCAGATCGCTCGAGAAAAAATCACGTGCATTTGAAATGGTCCGAAGACTTTAACATATTCGAACTCGATGATCCCCCTGTGAACTTCGCAATTAGTCCTTTGCCAAAGACAAAAAGTGAAAAGCTGAACGCCAGTGAGTTGGTTTTTTATAAATTGAACATTGTAATTAATTGTCAAGCAAACTAAACTAAGCGAAATAGATTAACGATGTTTAGGTTAGTCATTAAGCCTATTATAGAAATAGAGAAGAGTAAATGATAGAGGTCATAAGATAGAAAGTTGGTGTAGAATTTAAGTTCCTATTATTTTTATAACTGACTTCCTCGTGATCAGTAAAGACATTTACTAAAACATGTTAATTTCAGAGGTCAATGTCACAACAGAATTTCTCTTTGCCAACTTTCTTTTCGACCGCTCACTGAGTGCCAGCTTATTCAACACTTACCTCCCAAGTTTGTTAGTGGTGTCACTATCGATGGTATCCTTTTGGTAAGTGTAGTTATTGTATAAATTCCTAATGTTGGTGATCTATTCTGTCACATATTAAAATTATGCCTGATAATCACAGCTTCAACTCAGTTATAGACCATTCCATTAATGACATAAGAGAAGCAAACACAAACAGGATCGGAGACGCGTTGTTAGGTTATTTACCTGACGCCAAGAAGCACCGTTAGAGGCAGTGCGAGTAATGATCGAGCGCTCCGTCTGTTGTTGCTTCTTGGCACGAATGAAATAACTTCCGACGGCAGCACTGCCCTGGGCGTTGGTCTCATCACAAGGGTTTAATGGAATGGTCTATTGCTTTTTGTTGTACGTCACAGGTTGGACGTTGGTGCTGTGCCAGGTCGAGTAACATTGGGAGTTACATCGATTTTGACTTTATCAACTCAAATAGTAAGAGCGAGAAGTGGACTCCCAACTCTCAATTACATGACAGCGATGGATGTTTGGCTACTCTGCTGCCTCATCATGGTGTTCCTTTCTCTGATAGAGTTCACTTTAGCCAGCTCCTACGTCAGGAAAAAAGCAGCGGTAAATAATCCTAAAGAGATTTTGATATGGAATATCTTGTGACTTTGTATCGATTCTATCTGCATAGTGAAACATCCAGGAAATAGCTACGAATGATTTTAAAATTGAAATTTTTTTGAGATTTCATACATCATTTTAATATAGCACCTACGACCAATCGCGTAACGCCCTGCCTTCTCGTAAACAAAATTCCCATGACTCGGTCCAGTGTCAACGAAAATTGGGTCTAAAACATTTAGTTTCGGAGGTACGGACCCCCAAAACATTGGCCCCTAAAATAACGAAATTGGTACACGTGAGGAGTAAGACATATCAGAGTGTTCATCTTGTTTAGCCATTTTAAGCACACTTGTACCTTTAAAAGTACATTTCAGTTGGATAAAGGCTCATTAACGGTCTTAGATTGGAGGTTATTGAAATTGTCTAAACAAGATTGGCAGGCTGATATGTCTTACTCCCCATGTGTGTCAATTTCTTTGTTTTAGGGGCCAATGTTTGAGGCTCGTACCTTCGTAACTAAATGATTTAGACCCCATGTTCTCAGACACATGTTCCCGGACTGTGGCACCGGGTGAAAATCTGGGAACAAATCCTTCTGCGTAGAGTTTGCAAGTTCTCTCCCCACTTGTTAAAAGGAGTTTTCCTCCGCGGTCTAACCCGGTTTCTCCTTTCCATCAAAACTTGCTGAGGTTAACGGTAATAGTTAGTATAGGGCGCTGTAGGTTAGCTGTGGCATAGGGGCTAGCCAACACCCCTCTATGCATTGTAAAGGGGCCCACCTGTAAATAAGTCGCGAGTTGACTTAGTGTGGACATCCCTTCCTAGACCAAGCTTGGAAAAAAAAAAAAAAACACTTTTCACTCTGTCAGACCCAAAGAATACACCCTTCATTTTGTGACAGACTTATTAGAAACACCCTATAGCATTAATTTTTTTGAATTATTACTCATTGCGATTATATTTCTTGATAGATGGCAAAACTTAAAGAAGCCAAGGAAGCACGGGAAAAGATACTAGCCTTACCACCACGTATTGAGGTGCCTAGAATCAAGTCAACCACAATTCGAAGCCGATATCTCAACCGTTTTTCGCTTCGTTTCAACTTGAATAAATTGCGGAAATTCAGGGATCCTAATGGGATACAGCCTACTAAGAAAAAGGCTACAGATAACATTTACGACCGAGCCTCGAGAATAATCTTCCCATTGACCATGGTTGTTTTTAGTTGCTGCTACTGGTTATACTATTTAAACATGGCTGAAAAAGAGAAACAAAGAATTCTTGGATCAAGCTGAATACCTTATAATTTATCAAATTGCTTAGCGTATAAAACAAGTAACGCAACTCAATATTTTCGTACTAGCTACAGTACTCATGTTTTTTTTGAAGTCGCTAAGGCCATATTAGAGATGGCACAATTGTTCAGGTACATTAAGTTCTTACCACACTATAGCTAAAAAGATCTTTTTGTGTATCCAATGTCCACCCACACTCGCATAATAGTAAAAGTGAAGCTTTTAGGAGTGGTTTGCTTCAGTTACTCAAGACTGGGTCCGTGAACCATTAGCCATTAAGCCTGCAAAGATAGTCCTATTCCAGACCCTTAACATTTTATCTTTATGGTTGTTCCCCAATAAAGCAACGAGTTTTGTTGAATTTGTCTCTAAAAACAACATCATGCAGATAGTTGTGAGTAGAAGACCAGTGTTTAGTATCAACATAGACCCGAAACTTTTCCTGACACCTTTAAATTCAATTACGGTTGGAGACCTAGCAACTTGAGCACTGTACAGCTATTAATAAATGAAAAAAAATTCCACGTAACGCATTATAAAATATGTAACTGAGAGACAACGCTGTATCACAAGGAAATGAAAAATATTAGAAACAGTCTTATCAGTGATTTTTAATTGTTCGTGCCGAAAGTTTCGGGTGTTGAACCCCGGAACTGTTTAAAGGGACACTATTGGCAAAAATTAAATATTTTTATTTTGATTTCTTATGTTGAAATATGCCGCCTTGAATTGTTTCAGATTTTTTGAAGCACTATTTATAGTATTAAACAAAAATTGAAGTTTTGTATCCAAAACATGCATTTGAATTTTGGTAAAGCGACCTACCGGCCAATCAGCGCCCGCGATTGATAAGAGGCAATCCCCAAAGATTTTCTCAGTGGAGTCTCATTTACGTCGTCTGCATTAGGTTCGGAAATCTATATTCTACTTTTCAGAACTCAAAAGAAAGGCGCAGGTTTGATCATTTAACGAATAACGGATAAGGAACATTAATAATTAGCAGGTTTATGTTTTTACATCTCACTTACACTGAAATTTTTCTCTTAAACTTACTATATTGAAATGCGGCGTGTCGTAATTTTGTTCTATATCTGATAATCTGAGTGTCTAGTTATTAGTCTTAGGAATAGGAAGATCAGTGTTCTTTGTGACGTTCGGGATTGAAAAAATTAAAAAAAAATCCATCTTTTAAACCTCAGCAGAGTCAATCTACAACACAATTACTAGCGTCCTCAAACTTTAGCAGACGACGGGTCCCGGGGTGTCAATGGTGACGAGGCCACTCTAAAAAAATACTTATTTCCCGCCCTTGGGAACTCACCTTTTCCTATTTGAAGCAGACAGCATACGACTAAATATTCTCTAAACTTCACGGGATTGGTTGATTTGTCTCTATCCCTAAAGAGGTTTTTATTGGCCGGTAGGTAAGTGGGCTAAAATCGAAACCCATTGCTAAGCCTAACAAATTTTAAAAAAATTAATTTTCATTGAAAAAAATGTTTGAAAAATCAGAAAAAATTAGAGACTTCATATTTAATTAAAACAAACCAGGAAAAAATTAAACACGGCACTAAGATTTTCAGCTGAGAGTCTCCCTTTAAATAGATTTTTCGACTTGAAACTATTTTTATCATTGCTTAACTTCCAGGAACATTGAACTTGGTGATTAACGTTTGATGAGAAATTAAGATTGCTTCACTATCCGATAACATTATTTCACGTATCAGAAAAAATCAACTAACGACTGAAGTTCAAATGTGAATAGTAATCGAGGCATGTTTGTAGACTTACTGGCTTGTTTTGAGTATCAGCATAAGTAACCATAGGTAATTAAATTGAAAATTCATGATTATAATGAATAAATTCATAGTGTTGAATATAAATGGCATTTTAAGTATAACAAATCCGGAAAATAATCACTAAACAACAGCAAAAGTTTTATCATCAGTTCCAATCGTTTCCAAATGCGTAAATAGCTTTAAGCTGGATTCTCACTTATTTAAAAATCAGAAGAAGAGATTTTTTTACGTCTGATTTCACTACTGAACTGTTCGCATTTGACAAAATTTTGCAGCGATGGATACTCAGTTGGTGATTACGTGTCCTTGTATATTATCCATATGAAACAATTGCCATTACTCATGTATTCGAAAATGCATTATCATTGTTGGAGTTCAAGGCTTTTCGCCGAACTCAAAATAAAAGGAACGAAGAAAACGTATATTTGACGGAAAATATGATAATACAGAGTGTGAATCAAGCTTAGAGATTAGATTGTTAAAATTGTCGACTTGAATATTGCAGATAATGAATTGTTGAACTTAGTTCTATTCACTTTATCATTAAAAACGAAGTGCAAATACCATTTACATCTTCATTGTTTGTCAAGCTGGTTAGTTAACTAACGTGTGTTAAGATATAGCGCGATTCGTCAAAATGGTAGGCGTTACGAACGGCAGTGAAGTTGAAGTCGGCCCGTATAGTATTTTTCATAATATAAGCATTGGTAGCGATGAAGTCAGAGTGGCGTTGATCGCATTTCTTTTGACTACAATTGCGCTCTACGTCACAAAAGAAATTAGGAAGAAGAAATATAATTTGCCACCTGGACCCCTTGGTTTACCCATTTTGGGATATATGCCCTTCATCGGGAAGAAACCTCACAAAACCTACTACAAACTCAGCAAGAAATATGGAAACATATTTGGGTAAGGGATTTTTTCTTCTCAGTGTCTGTAGGGAAAATTAGATAATTAATTGCGCAAGTCTTTTGCACCCTTCCTAAGTACTGGGCAAAAAGGGTATTAGCAGCTAAACATATTCCATGTTAATTTCTACGCGCATTTTGTGGGCTGGGCTTGAGTTTTCTCTATCACGTGTCATAATTCTCACCTCTTTCTGTGATTTCATTGGTTGGTCGTCTGCTTATATTCCTATAAAGTCGCTTGCCCATATGACTGTTACGTAGCAAAGCTAGGTAACGCTCAGCGAGATACATACTGATTAGTCAGCTCCTCCCCTCAATGCCCGCATAGATATGTTGAGTAAATGAATACAAAATGTTTTCTATTAGCTGCATGCATTTCTTATAAACATATTTTTTAGAATGTATTTAGGAAGACAATACACCGTAATCCTGAACGACATTGGTTCAATAAAGGAAGCTTTTTCAAGCAATGACTTTTCAGGCAGACCTGTCGACGTCTTCAAATTTACTGATAAATACGACAGTATGTTCATCTGCGAAAATCCTAGCAGTACATGGAAAACGAGTTTAAACTGATTGTAATATATTGTAATTCAGATATTATAAACATGAATGGAAAGCCCTGGATTGAGCATATGAGATTTAACAAAACCATTTTGAGGGAACTTGGAATGGGAAAAGGCAAAGGAGAAGAAATTATGAAGGTAAAAGATAGTTTATAATTATAATTAGGACGGGTAAATAATGTTTGAGTGCAAGCGACGTCGTGATGAATTCAGCAATAGTGTGAAAAGTACTTTTCATACTCACCGTTGTTAGGTAATAACGAAAAGAGTTATGTGCTGACACCCAGTTAGTTAGTTCGTTAGTTAAGCCGCGTTTACACGAGACACTTTGGAACCGTTTTCAACCGTTTTGGAAAGGCCTAACACTTTTTAAAAAATAATATTTGCATTTTCTCTTGAAAGATCTCTGGTTTTATCAGCTTAAAATTATTTTTTGTACATTCCAAAACGGTTTAGAACGGTTTCAAAGTGTCTCGTGTAAGCGCGGCTTAGTGGGGTCGTCGGATGCACGCGAAAAACAAGCGGGGCTAGAAACGTGTTGAGAGAAGATCCGCAACCAGCTTCATATACTCTTATTGGTAATGGTGTTCACTTCCCTTTGCGAGGCGTCTGTCGATACTAAATTCTGATTGACTAATTCATGAGAAATCCTTTATGCAACATACCTCTTAATTCCTATCACTAGGAAGAACTGCAGCGAACACTTTCTAAATTGGAGGCGCTATCACCGGAGCAAGACGTTGATCTTTGCCAGTTCTTGTCATCGGGTATGGACAACGTCATTTATTCCATGGTCTGTGGCAAACGTTACGATGAAGGAGAACCAATGGCCAAAATTCTCCACGATTACCAAATCTATATGCAGCGCTTCATTTCTTCATCGGCACTCCACGGTTATTTTCCATATTTGAAAAATATGTGGTTACGGTTTGCTCCATTAATGAAAGGAGCTACTAAAGCAATTAACAACCTGGAAGATGCTTTGTGGTAACTTTGAATTTCATTACTATAAAGCTAGGCCTTGTGAAACAGTGTCATAAATGTAAAGTCACTTTCCAAAATCGCCCGGAATTTTGTCGTTTCAAAAATTGTGTTCCAACTAAATTTCATCTTCTCAATAACATTTCAGTGACGAGATTGAAACTCACAGAAAATCATTGGATGAGAACAACTTAACCGATTTCATGGATTACTCGCTAGCCGAAATAAACAGAAGAAACGGCGAGGATTTGTTCAATTGTAAGATGAACTAGCCAAGGCTTATGATATCAGGATTTACTGATGATTTTCATTGCACAGACGACATACTGAATGGGACTTCGCAGATTTTGTTACTGGGTGGAAGTGAAACTACTCGCGTAACCTTGGAATGGAGTTTTATGCTATTGGCGAAACATCAAGACATCCAAGAGAAAACGTTTCAAGAAATTAAAAACGTTTGCGGAACAGAAAAGCTGATTGGTTGGAGTGACAGAGAGTCTCTACCCTACCTTAACGCGCTAATTATGGAAATTCAAAGAAGGAAAATTCTTGTACCCCTAAATGCAGTAAGGAGGTAAGTATCAGCATAACCCGATAATGGTTAAGTGTGGGTCTAGCGCAGCCGGGGTTTATAGTAAAACGAGACCTATTGCGATTTCCTTCCATGCTAAGAAAACAACCCACGCCAAGAAGCCACGCCAGACGGAGCCCGAAATATCTACACACGAGTAGCCATTTCGCACTTCCTCTAGTGGTGGTTCTTGACGCGAGGCAAATAACCCAAGAAGGCGGTGTTTAGTTATGAAATTGTTGGGATGGTCTATCACAGGAGGACATGTCGTTGGTTTGAGGCAAATTCTGTTTCAATGAATAAAGAGGTTCTCTCTCTTCTTAATATTTCAGAACCCAACGAGACACTACGGTGGGAGGCTATGAAATACCCGAAAACACGACTGTTATTGCCAACTTTTGGGCCGTTCACATGGATCCAAATATGTGGGAAGATCCTAAACAATTCAAACCTGAACGTTTTTTAATCAAGAATGGAACCCAAGCCAAGGCTCCTGAAAATCATATTCCATTTTCATATGGTAAAGAAATGTTTCTAAATCAGTTGATATTGTTCATGATAAAGAAATTCAAGATGTTTTGAAGTTTCATTTCATCTCGTTTCAGGTCAGAGAATGTGTCCGGGTGAAAGACTGGCCGCCATGCAGCTTTTCTTAAGCTTGAGTAATACTATTCAAAGATTTAAAATTAAGCCACCGAAATCTGGTGTGCAAGATTTTACTGGAGAATTGAGACTTGTTTACGTACCAAATCAACCGATAGTTCGATTTGAAAAACGTTGAATACACCTATATATCCTTAACATATCCTAGTTAATCAAGTGATGTACGACCAAATTTTAAATATTTAGCATTTTCCAACTTTATCTCTTAATGTGTCCAATTCAAAATGTATATGAAGTACTTTGCCTGTAGTAGTCAACTATTTATGTCAGTAGAGGTCATTCCCATTTCGTTTTGATCTGTTCTGGCATAGAAGAGCTTATTTATCGACAAATATGTATATTTTAATTGCATTACTATGAAAAAATAAAAATGCAACGGAAGAAGCATGATGCTATACAGGTTTACAATTTTTCGGGCTTCCTATTCTAGGTTTTCAGTCAGGGATTATCCACTAGGCACTGTAGGCACGTGCGACAATCAGGTTTTAGTGTGTGATGTATCAGGCAAAGAAATGTGGCTTACATGGGAGGTGACGGTAGTGGTGTTGGGGTTAAGTTATATCCGGCGGACACAGGGGTCGGGGCAGTCGGCACCTATAGGGTAGATCTCCGACATGTGTCGTATTCACTGAAACTTTGTCGCCTAGAAGCATGGCTTACAAGAGTGCTCCACTCTCCCCACGTTTGGCTATTATCGGACCCCGTTTCGTTATCCAAAGTTCAAACTTTCCATATTATTTTAAAAGTGAGAAATCGAGAAGAAAAAAGTTACACAAAACAACAACAGGTTTTATCTTCTGTCCCATTTGTCATTATTTGTTTAGATAAATCTAGATTTTCGAAATAGCCGATAAAAAAATCCTTGAACTTAGCCCTCCTCACTTGAATTTGGTGGATACAATATTAAAAACATTTTGATCGCAGCATTTACTTCGAAATTGTTTGTTAGCGACTCCTTGTTGGAGATCAAGGAAACCACAGAAAACGTCTATTTGACGTTTCGTCGTGTTATGGGCAGAGTGTGAATCAAGCTTAAAGATAAGATTGTTAAAATTGTCGACTTGAATATTGCAGATAATGAATTGTTGAACTTAGCACTATTTACTTTTATTTCGACGATGCATCATTAAAAACAATTAGCAAATACCTTTAACATCATAATTGTGTGTCAAGCTGGCTAGTTAACTAACGTGTGTTAAAATATATCTCGACTCGTGAAAATGATAGGTGTTTCGAACGGTAGTGCAGTCGAGGTCGGCCCGTATAGTATTTTGCAAAATATAAGCATTTATAGCGGTGAAGTCAGAGTAGCTTTGATCGCGTTTCTTTTGACTACAATTGCACTCTACGTTACAAAAGAAATTAGAAAGAAGAAATCGAATTTGCCACCCGGTCCAGTGGGTTTACCCATTTTGGGATATATGCCCTTCATTGGGACGAAACCTCACAAAACTTACAACAAACTGAGGGAGAAGTATGGAAACATATTTGGGTAAGAGATCTTTCACGTTAAAAAGCAAATAATTAAGCAACTACTTATCGCGTATATGATTCGGTTTTGCAACCTTGTGCACTCCAAATGCAAAATGATATTGGGAAGAATCATGTTACAATTAATTCGCTTTGTATTACACTTCTCACGAAGAGAAGTATTATAGATTTACTGTGATATATCAGGGATAGATTTAATTTTAAAAGTAGGAATGGAGAACGGTAAGTATTTACTTCAGTCCGACTCTTAACCCAGTAAAGAGCCCCTCCCTCCAACACGTAACGAAAGGTTCAAATTATCTTATTGGTTCACTTGAACTACGTTTTGATGACGTTGCTGACAGGGACGGCGAAAAATACGTAATTCCTTTTTACCTCTTTCGCTATAATACGCCTCTTCTTTCACACCCCTCCGTCTAGTGGAAGGGGGTCCGGAACTTTGACGCGCACCCAGATTATTCTGTTCTCCATTCCTACTTCTAAAATTAAATCTATCCCTGGATATATCAAGTACTTTCCATCGGGAAATCAACACAAAAATTAATAAAATACATTTTTCCCATTAGAATATATTTAGGAAGACAATACACCGTAATCTTGAACGACATTGCCTCAATTAAAGAAGCTTTTTCTAAAAATGACTTTTCAGGAAGACCTTCCGATGCCCTAAAATTTACCGATAAATACGACAGTGAGTTAAATAGATTTTAAAAATCTACGACCATAAATGAAAAAAAAACTGAAGAAACTAATCGTTTTGATATTTCAATGCAGGTGTTTTTACTTTAAATGGAAAGCCCTGGATTGAGCACATGAGATTTCAAAAAACTATTCTGAGGGAACTTGGAATGGGAAAAGGCAAAGGAGAAGAAATTATGAAGGTAAAAGATAGTTTATCAATTACCTAGATTTTGTGAATTACGAGATTTGGCTATTACAAAGATAATTTTCTCAAAAAGAGAGGCCGGCGAAAAATTTTTCGTCAAGTTTTTATGTAGCCTATATACGTTATCATCAAATTGACTTTCATAAACCTAGACAGAGGCTCACAGTTCTGGCAAATTGTTGCGTTCGCTAGTTTAGTTCGAGCTAATAATGCGACAACGCAGGGTTTTAGCTTATTTTGTCAGTAGATAGGTTCCATAACTTTGTCACTGGTTACTGTGAGATTGTCATGAAGTTACGTAGGTGAAACGTCATAGATTCTCGTAAGTTCCAAGCAATTCATGAATGGGTCACGGAATATTAAATCTCCTTAGTTTTCTCACAACTCATGCTAAACTCTTCACGCTAAATGTTTTTCATTTCCAATTCCAGTTAGAGCTGCAGCGAACCCTTTCAAAATTGGACGCCCTATCACCGGAAGATGACGTTGATCTATACCGGTTCTTGTCATCGGGTATGGACAACGTCATTTACTCCATGGTTTGCGGTAAACGTTACGATGAAGGAGAACCAATGGCCAAAATTCTCCACGATTACCAAATATATATGCAACGCTACATTTCTGCGTCGGCAATACACGCTTACTTTCCTTCTTTGAAAAGTCTGTGGTTGAGGTTTGCTCCATTAATGAAAGGAGCTACGAAAGCAATTAACAATATGGAAGATGCTTTGTGGTAACTTACAATATTATCACTACTAAGCTTTTTGGTTTCACATATTCCATCAATATACAGTGCAGAGATTGAAGCTCATAAAACATCATTGGATGAAAATCACTTAACTGATTTCATGGACTACTCTTTGACAGAAATTAAAAGAAGAAATGGCGAGGATATGTTTACAGGTAAGTGATGTTTTTAGCTGTTTTGGTTTGCACTTTTCTTTACTGTTTATTTTCATGGCATAGACGACATCCTGAATGGAACCTCGCAAATTTTACTACTGGGTGGTAGTGAAACTACTCGCGTAACCTTGGAATGGAGTTTCATGTTATTGGCGAAACACCAAGACATCCAAGAGAAAACTTTTCAAGAAATTAAAAACGTTTGCGGAACAGAAAAGCTGATTGGCTGGAGTGACAGAGAGTCTCTACCCTACCTTAACGCGTTGATTATGGAAATTCAGAGAAAAAAGACCCTTTTTCCTCTAAATGCAGTAAGGAGGTAAGTATCAGCATAAGTTAGCACCGGGCTTTTTCCATGCGAGACAAAATTCAAGAGGCAGTTGAGCAGAATCGAGGCATTACCTGTGATTTCTCTCCGTTATCAAATCGGGTTACGGGTAGGGATAGAGATAAAAGTAAGCGATGGTATCTACTTCCGGTAAATTTGCCACCAGGAGAAGCTCACACATTATGCAGCGTTCAGGTATAGACCGGTTAGTATGCCCATGCGTATGTCAGCATTTCTGAAGACGTCCTCATCTCCTTCGTGCTAATGGACGGCACTTGTCACCTTAACTCCGTCTCTTAAATTTACTGTTAGCTTGTCGTGGAGTGTCTAAAGATCGTATGATGGTGAATTGACGCAAATTATATAGGAGAAAGCACGAAAACCCCTACTCTAGTGCTAGTAGTAGTAAACGAAGTTAACCGAAGTCCCATTGTCTTTTCAATAAACAAGTTACTCATAAGCCAACTTATTTAACCCACATTCTTCCACCCCGCTCTCAAACTGTCGAACCAAAGACGCCACCTAACGGTTGAATCGTCTGTCAGGTGATAATCACGTGGTTCTCATTTTAATGTTTCAGAACCGAACGAGACACTACGGTTGGTGGTTATGACATACCGGAAAACACCACTGTCATTGCCAACTTTTGGGCGGTTCATATGGATCCAAATACGTGGGAAAATCCCAAGCAATTCAAACCTGAACGATATTTTATCAAGGATGGAACCCAAGTCAAGACGCCTGAAAATCATATTCCATTTTCTTACGGTAATAAATACTTGATTAATTTTCTATACCTCAGTTAATGTTGTCATTTATAAAGTAATCCAAGATGTTTAGTTTAATAAATAATGTTCCATCCTATTTCAGGTCAGAGAATGTGTCCGGGTGAAAGACTGGCCGCAATGCAGCTTTTCTTAAGCCTGAGTAATATTATTCAAAGATTTAAAATTAAGCCACCTAAATCTGGTGTGCAAGATTTTACTGGCGAATTAAGACTCGCATACGTTCCAAAACATTCAATTGTTAGATTTGAAAAACGTTGAAACCGTCTAATTTTCCTGGTGAATCACATAATGCGCAACCATATTTTAATATTTAATATTTCTTTTTTCTTGGAATTATTTCTTTTAACAATATTAGTCTAAAACACTTGAGCTTTTGATTTGCCAAAATTTTGAAACTTTGTTGATTTCAGTTGTTTGACAGATTAACCATATACAAATTATAGTACACCTCGCTCACTACTTAATTTTCGAAAAGGTCACAACTGATGTAATTCATATTTTGAAGTTTATAAAAGTTTGGCGTCTTTTACCAATTCATAAAATAGTGATTGTTCGTTCTTCAGAAGATTTTTCGGAGAGTCCAATTCTGCTAGGCATCCTTGCTCCAGAACCAGGACCCTATTACGATACATTTATAAATACAGAATTCATGACTGCACAATTTACTCTAAACCCAAATCAGATTAATTTATGAAGAATGTCGGAGCATAGCTTTAATTTCTGATACCATTCTCGCATGCTTCATATAGAAACTTCGTCTGCTTATGTTTTGACTACTATGAAGTACGTATAACGCGACGTCGAGTGGTTAATAATGCATATCTTATCTCTTGGACAACAATGGATCCATATAACTCAAATAACATAAATTTTGGGGCCAACAACACTTAATTAGTTAAAAGCAAACAACTAGATGTATATTATTGTGTCATTCCCATCAAATAACATACCTGTCATAATCCATGATCGTATTGATTCTATGGGCGATGGTTATGATCGTCGACGATGCAAATTCCTTTCGAATCGTCGCTTGAATGAGAGCATCCGTGTCCATGTCCACCGAAGCCGTCGCTTCATCCAATATTAAAATCGTCGTGTTTCTCAACAGTGCACGAGCTAAGCACACCAACTGACGTTGACCAACACTAAAAGGAAACACGAATTCACCATTTCAGAACTTGAATCGAAAATTTCCTATAGAATTCTCGATGAATGTTTAGCAAATGTTGTCATTATGTATTTACCTCAAGTTTTGTCCACCTTCGCTGACCGCGAAATCGAGTCCATTTTCGAGACCTTTGACGAATGGTTTCAAATGGGAATGTTCGAGAGCGGACCAGAGACTTGGATCGTCGTACTTTCCAAAAGGATCGAGATTGATCCTCAATGTGCCGGAAAAGAGAACGGGGTCTTGGGGAATGATAGCTAAACGCGATCGCAAATCGAATAACCCGATATTAGCGATCTTCACTCCGTCGATTACGATTTCGCCAGTTGCTGCCTCGATCAGACGAAATAGGGCTAACGTCAGAGATGACTTTCCGGCTCCCGTTCTACCAACTACACCGACTTTTTCACCGGCCTCTATCGTGAAATTCAAATCTTTCAATACAAGATCCATTCCTTCACGATATCGGGTACAGTAGTTTCGAAAAATTATTTCTCCACGTTCAGGCCATTGGGGAGACAACGGAATGTTTGGCTTATGCCATTCCGCTTCGGACTCTAAATGACAGTACTCGTGAACTCGCTCCGCACACACGATCTGCGTTTCCAAACTGGTTATTTGGACCACACTGTACTTTAGAGTACTTACTTATTAGCTGATCAAAGAAAAAAATTGATAATTAAGTATAACATCCGATCCACATGTATAGAAACATATTTGAAAATGTTTTTATGGAATATAATATTAATTCAGAGAGGTGTATTTTCTTACACCTATTGATGCATTCAAGACAAATCCGACCAAACCAGGTGAAATAGTTCCTTTGCATAAAACAATAAATAGTGACGAAGAGAATACCAAGAAGTTTGCCAATATATTGAATCGAACTGCACACCACCTTTAAGGATTACCATTATTCAAATCGTGCGTAGTATCGCAACAAATCATTGAGTTAGTGTCATTAAATTTTGACAAACAATATTTACCTTTGACACATGCTCATCATGTAATTGGCTGCAGTACTCTCGTCTAGAAGCTGAAGAAACTTGGTGTCGTATTTATTGCTCGCGTTGCTAGCTCTGATGACTGAAGAGCCGGCAACGGATCCAGACACGTGGGAAAACAGAAATGAGTTCTTCGTTCCGTAAATTCTTTTCAATTGACGATTTGAAGCCATGAAAAAACGCTAAGTAAAATAATGTTCAATATTCACTCAAGAAGAAGTTTGTCAAATCCACAAAAATCTCAAAAAGGTAAAGGGCCGGAACCAGACTTAGAAATAGCACACGTCCACTGGTCCAAAACCAGTTTATTAATTGCTTGGACTAGTTTTTTAATTCAAAAAGTGGGGGTTACTGGTCCTCGGGACCAGTTTATTAATTGCAAATCTATAGGAGAACAAAGGCTGGGACCACTCCGGAGACCAGTTTATTATTTAGGACACTAGGGGGGTCACTGGTCCCAAGGACTAGTTTAAAAATTATCCTTATTTCTAAGTCTGGCCGGAACTGGCTTATGCTCTTTTCCTTTAATTTGCGTTCTTACCTGAAGCAACGTATTCGCAATAAAAACCACGGCAAATGCAATTATGAAAAGAGGCAGTCCAATTGAAGCTGAAACGGCCATTACAGCAGTGTTTATTATGATTAGCATGCAACTCCTCATCAAGTCCGGTATCTGTTGGTCCAGATCGTCGATATCTTGCGAGAATCGATTCAGTATTCTACCAGCAGGCGTCGTATCAAAAAATGAAATGGGACAGCGCAGAATGCATCTCAACATATCAGTGTGCAGCACTTTGGATGCCTTCAGAGTGGTAAACAAGGAGATAACACAAGCCAGGTGCAATGTAGCACTTACACAGAGATTTAACACGCCGTATACTGTAACACGGGTTGTTCTTAAATCGGGGTCAACAGCTTCGCCATTTTTAGAGTCATCCCCCCATAATGCGAGCCAGTAGACCATTGCCTGATATACCAATGGACAGACTAAATTGATGAGAAACAACCCGACACAGCCTACGATTCCCATGGCGTTCGCATAATGTCGGAAGACTGTAAGCGATGTCTATGAAAAGTATAATGATTAGGCCCGACTTGGGACCTTTACAACACTAAGGCCAAATTTGACCCCAGTGTAAAACAAACAAATAATTTGTCAATTCTTCAAAATGCATACATTTCCTTCTTTTAAGACCTCCTTAGTAATGAGTTTGGCTTTTTCATTATCTGTTCCCTTCTTTTTAACATCATCTGTCTTAGATACTTCCGAAATAATTCTGAAAACAAAAAATACATTCATTGAGGTCTGCACTTCAACGTGAAAGCTCGGAATGCACAAACTAATGGAAAGGAATTCACTAATATCAGACGTGTTTAGAGCGCAAGATTCGGGTGGGTCTTGTAGACAAGGACAACTCAAGTCCTCCACTCAAATCTTCTTCGAAGCTAATTTATCAACTTACTGCAGCTCTTCTTCTTCCGTTTCCTTACAATCTTTCATATGTTGAGCGAAAAAATCACTAACTAGACTGCTTCTGCTCATGATTTCATCAAAAGTGCCTTTTTCTATTATCTCTCCGTTGTTCATGAAAAATATTTGGTCCACATCTCGAAGAAATGTTAAGCTGTGTGTCACTAAAACTCTGGTCTTTGTATAAATGAATAAATTGACCAGATACTCGATAGAACCAAAGAGGGTAGAAAGAGTTGGAATAGAAGCTAGCGGCTTTGGCAAGGCATTTTGGGTGTTCTCGCTTTTCTTTTTTATTTATTTATTATATTTTCCCCCTAATATCCGGTTCACTGTATTTCAACCAATAAGAGGGCAGAGAAAGATGCGCGCGCACACCGGAAGCTTAGAGGTAAACTTTCAAAGCGAGAAGACTTCAGCCAAGACTTCCACTCCCCCTCTTTCTACCCTCTTTGATAGAACAGTTTTCTAAAGAAGTTTTTAAGTGTTGTAGGCCTACTTTGTTTTTAAGAAATCCATTTGGTCCAATCACTCTGTTGAAAATGTGTTTGCCAACGTGTGAATCAACAGCACCCAACGGGTCGTCCAGTAGATAAATATCATCATCGTGGTAAATTGCTCTCGCCACATTTACCCTTTGCTTTTGTCCACCACTCAAGTTGATACCCTTTGAAACGCGGGTTAATAATGATAAAATAATTGCATTGACCAACATACTCTTTCTCCAATCTCCGTGTCGTCTTGAGCGGGGAGGGTCTTGAGATCAAAATCTAAAGCGCAGCTCTCAATGACATTCTTATATTTGTCGTCGTCGAAATCGTCAATGAACAAGATATTTTTTCGAAACGAAGTGTTTTCAATCCACGGCTGCTGAGTGACGTACCCAACTTTACCGTTTACTTTCACTTGACCATCAATTTTACCCATTTCGTTAACCAACGCGGATAAGAGAGAAGACTTGCCAGAGCCCACTGGGCCCACAACGGCAACTAATGCCCTATGAGGCACTTGGAAGTTTATGTCCCTCAGACATGCTGGTTCATCTTCTTTCCAGCGGAATGATGCATTCGCAACTTCAATAGCTAAAAGAAGTTTACTTTTATTAATGCATCGCAATTTAATTTGAAGCGTAGTTGTAAACACTCGCATAACTCAGTACCAGTTTACTTAGTATGAAGCCACAGTGTTAAAAGCTAGCCGTAGAGAAGTAAAATATAACCTCTAATTAATTAACTGTATAGCAATTACAATTTTTTATTCTGAGGTAATATTCTAGTTTCACTTCAATGTGCATTGTTTGTTTTCCGTGAAGCTGATGAAAGATTATATTTACCGTATTTTCCATCATTTGAAGTTTTACTTTTGTCAGTATATTCATCGGATTCAGTGCAATTCAAAACTTTACTAATTCTTGAGATAGAAACTTTTGTCTAAAATAAATTTGAAAATAGAACGTTATGTAACATTCTCTATTTCTCAAACGAAGTAAAGCAGTGCCAGTGCAACAGTTTCTCGTGGTCAATCCCATTACCATGTTTGAAGCGAGTTTTATATGAATCAGGTGTTTTAGCCTGTCTCTGGCAGGCAAGGGAGGTAATGTTTAGTTGAGACATGGAGAAAGTAGAGAGAGTGTAGAGACAAAGCGGGAAAGAGAATGGCAACTTCTTCCAAAACCCTCAAAGTAACGACTTTCAACATTATATCTCACCCGTAAGTTGGATAAACAGCCTTGGAAAGAAAATCAGACTGACATATCCCTCTCAGGGATTTTATAAATCCTATCTTTCCATACTGATGTTGTTATAAAACTGTAATTAAACTGTGCTGGCACTATTTTCCTTCTGAAAAGTGACAGACCAAAGCAAAAGTCTGAATTAATTGCGGTATATAATACACCATTACGGTTACTATGCGAAGTAACTGAAGTGAAACGAAGGCTTTCCTAGTAGTAAGAACGTTCGCATCGTCTATCAGAACAAAAGTGGCAAAACAGCATAGACCAGCCTTAAAACAAAATAATTAATAGGTCAGGATAATAACACAACTCCAAGGTATGAGCTTGCTATGCTATGGAATGTAGAAGGAATACATAGAATTCCTCTACTTGAAATCTAGACTTTGACTTTGAACCTTGGTGTCACGTGGTGCCTGTGACGTATTTCATTTAATTTTTAACCACCCACCGATGCCTCTTTACAGTCCCTTATAAGTGTCAGATTATCTCAGTTAAACCTTAGATTATTGAAGCCTACGATAAAGCCTACGATAATTTTTATTTTCCTCTTATATCGTTGCCTACGATAATTTTTATTTTCCTCTTATACCGTTGCCTACGATAATTTTTATTTTCCTCTTATATCGTTGCCTACGATAATTTTTATTTTCCTCTTATACCGTTGCCTACGATAATTTTTATTTTCCTCTTATACCGTTGCCTACGATAATTTTTATTTTCCTCTTATACCGTTGCCTACGATAATTTTTATTTTCCTCTTATATCGTTGCCTACGATAATTTTTATTTTCCTCTTATACCGTTGCCTACGATAATTTTATTTTCCTCTTATATCGTTGCCTACGATAGATTTTATTTTTCGTTTGGCAATTTAAGTTGCCGAATTCTCTCACCCGAGAGCGCTGTTAGCTAGACTTAAGGAATTTGAAATATTCATTGTCGCGCGCGGTTTGGTTCAGCTCGCAATGCCATCTTACGGTAAAATAGAGCGAGAATAAGAAGTCGCGTTTTTTAAAAGTCGCCTCCTTCGAAAATAGCCCGCAATTTTAACGTAGGCAGCGCTTGTATGAACCTAAATATCTACCCATATATCCTTGTTGACTAAACTGAACTAGATTTTAAGGCAAAAAATGAGCTAGTCTGTTAGAGCTGCTCACTATATTGTGTTAAATAAACGAAAGAAAAAAACACATCCGAACCCATGCAAGTAAAGTGGAGTGATGCCACATGATAAACCCCTTCATTTGTGTCCTAAATGGGGACTTACTACAATAGGTGCAGTAGTCGAAAGCCCGAAACTGAATCCAAATAAATGTGCTCGTTTCTTCAAGAAAGAAATTTCTTCTTTCCTTAAACTGGAAACAATTTCTTGGAAGGAACTTTCCCAAGCGTACAGTTTCAAAACTCGAATTCCGTTCAGTATTTCACTCATCATTTTGACTCTCTTGTCAGTTATTTTCATTTGCAAAGTCTGTGAAATAAGGCAAGATATACGAGCTTAAATTGTTCAACAATAATTAGAAATGCAAATCTGATTTATCTTTATCTTACTTGAATGTTTTCAGATTTTCTGGTAATAAAAATAGAGATTGGAATAGTCAAGAGAAAAACCACTAGGCCTATGAAAGAAGAGACACCAATTTCATTGTACAATAAGTAAAAACATAGAAAAAGGTGGACAGGGATGGACCACAGAAATGGTATTTGCGTTGAAAGAACAATGAATCGACTTGTATCGATGTAAATTGTGTTCAAAATTTCTCCCATAGTCATATCACTTCGATCGATATTAGACAAACGTAAAACCTGCGATATAAATAAACTAAATCATTGATTGGTATTAACAGAAGTGAGATGAGACTAGAAGTGAAGGGCTCTAGCATTGATAGTAGATCCTGGCACTAGTGAACAAATTTGAGGATTTTATTCCGCTTCCCACGCGCTAAAACTAGAGAGAAAAAAATTGGTCGAGTTCCAAAAACATTTCCTACCACCTTCCCCTCAACCTGAAGCCGCGTAACAGGGACGAGGGTGCGTGAATCTAGTTCGGCCGTCTACCGCCGCGAGCGTCTCACGTTTTGGAGGGGAAATTCAGAAACCGCTACCAGAGGGCCAACCGTTGGTGTGTTATCAAGAATATTCACTTTCGCCGAGTGAAGAATTTGGTTAGCTCAGTACTTCTGGTCTCATCTCACTTCTGGTATTAATGTACCTAGGAGATGTAAGCTGAAAATTGACCTTTTTGTAAAGGGCATGCATTGTTGCCGATTTCAGTCTTAGGCCAAATTTAGTTGAGACAATGCCCACACCTTCCAGTAACAAACAATTAGCCATTCCAGTGACTCCTATTAGGCATGCGTAGAATACACCCTTCCAAAGAGGTTCGTCGCTCGAAGCAAATGAAATAAGTAAACTAAAAGTATAGAGGTTTTCATTTGTCGTGGCATATACAAAGTAACTGAAAGTACCCTATTATGGATGGAGTGGTGTAAAGAAATATATCTGCCAAAACTTGCAAGATGGCGCCAGCCAAAACTAATTTCCAAACTGTTTTAAAACAGGCCATTTCGATGGAAATGAAACCTTGCTTATTAGTATTGCTTCGTCTTCCCTTCAGGAGGCTTTCCATTTCTACCTCTTCACAGTCACTAGAGATATAAGTTGAAATAACTAAGAAAAAAGGCTAGAAAATGCCAATAGAATGAATCTTGACACGTACTTTTTGTTTGGTTTATATTTCAAATAGTTTTCAAATTTCCGCGACACAGTTAAAGTTTTGTCCGAATCGTTCAACTCATATACATCCGATGGTGTTAGAGTAGTCTTCCAACCATTCCACAAAGCCCTGAAAATGATAGTTTCTTACAGTTAAAATGAGTAATTTATGACCTATGAACTTTCAAAGAATGTTTTTTAGAAGTGGTCGGATATAAGTGTTATCCCCGGCCCCAGGATTCCTCAGATTGTAGCCACATTGGCTTGTGCACTATGACGCAATACAATAGTTTGAGCTCGTGGAAAACTAAATTGGCTGTTCATAGTTCTTTGGTTTCATATGGATCCTTGTAGTACATAATTGATGACTCGCAAAATATTTAGCGACAGCCTCAGACTCCAACCGGAATTATTTAGTTTTTAATAAATTTACCTGGTGAGCCACGAATACACGATACGTGAACAGAAAGACGCAGCTTCTTCCGGTGATTTCTAAATTTATGGAAAACGAAAACGTAAATAGTTGTGCAGAATTGAAAATGAGACGAAGGCAATTCCAAAAGAATTGCTCCACCGTTACATTTTTGGGTTTGTTTTCATCGGAAGAGCCCTCCGACATGGCGTTTAGGATAAGCATCGACAGTACCAAAGGGAGGTTAACTGATTTTATTACAAGACCGAAATCATCCTTTCTGCCACTCTGATGAAAGAGAGTACGGCCATTTAAATGGGCTTCTCAAAAGTAAGCTATTTACAGACCTCCAAGTAGTTATCCATGATGCTTGATCTGAAGATAATGACGTCACTAATTGCCGACAGGGACCAGAATAGAAGATGTATCCCAGACGAAACAAGCCCTCCTCTTCGACCAAAGCAAATTGCAACTAATAGTGCCAATACCTGGTAAAATAGTTTACGTTATATAACTGGCACCAGCAGGGCCAACGAATTTCTAGTAGTTGTAAACAGTAAATTGCTTTCTTAATTGCATATAATCTTACTAAAGTTCCAAATTTTATTGCCGCTGCCACGTTCTCAACCGTCTGAAAATCGTCGTGATAAACTTGATTTGCTAGCTTCATTGCACTTAGAGTTGCCAATAAAATCAAAAAAACCTGAAACATTCAAAGAGTATCATTAGTATTTTTTGGCAATTGATAAGGTGAACTTATCATACGTTTAGTTTTTTGTTTCAATGATTACTTTATTTAAGGACTGCTTATCATCAATGGACTTACTATTTTCGTAATAATGAGTATGGAATAGGGCAAAGGCTTCTGAATGGTTCTGGAAACTAGGCCTACTTCCAATGGAAACAAGAGCCATAATACTCCACATGGCACCCAGACTAAGACGGTGTTTTGGAAGCACGGCGTAAAATCAGGGTTGTCGGTGTACCATGTGATGTTGGCATCCTGAAATCGAAAAAAAAAAAGTAAATTGATAATCAACGCCCAGACCAAACCGCTTTACCTAGTAGGGTAAAATTTTGCAGGGACGCTAGCTACGTTTTAGTTGTAGGTACGCACTAAGAATACTATTTTCAATGCACCAGAAATGTAAGAAAATCTTCTTTATAGAATAAAGTTTACGCGTTTCAACCGATTTTAGTACGATTAGGCTTCTATTCCCTATGTACGGGCCTTACGTCATCTTTTTAAATTAATGGACTTCTGATATAGGTTAACTACTAAGTTGAACCAGAAGTAGGATAAGGGACTAAAAGTATTGAGGTAACCAAATTCTTCACTTGGCGAAAGTGAATATTCTTCAATTCAACCAACAGTTGACCCTCTGGTAGCGGTTTCTGAGTTTTCCCTCCAAAACGTGAGACGCTCACGGCGGTAGACGGCCTTACTAGATTCAAGCACCGGCGTCCGTGTTCCGCGACTTTAGGATGAGGGGAAAGGGGCAGGAAATGTTTTTGGAACTCGGACAATTTTTTTCTCTAAGTGTAGGCGCGATGGAAGCAGCATAAAATCCTCAAATTTGTTCATTAATGCCAGAGCTAGAGCTCTTTACTTCTAGAATAATCCTACATCTAGTTGAACTTAATGCATTGAACGATTTTCAAATTTAATGCGTGCTCTTCCGTTTTGAAATCATTTTGTATTTTACATGTCAGGTAATACAGGCTTTAATGAGGGAAAGGAAAGCTTCTCTGCAGCGAAGCATTACAATAAATATAATTTAAACAACGCTTATATTCGTTTAATTTACCCAAAAGGAAGATTGGCAAAAGTTATCCAAAAATTGCGACGACATTCTTGAAACCAAATTAAGCTTTATCCGTTAATGCAATTATTTTTATTATATTAAGAAGACTCTTACAGCCTTCTCCCAAGTTATAAGGCAAACTTCCCTTCCCCGAATCTTTTTATGGCATATCGCTTAAACTATCTTGGTTAACGTACATGATTTTATTTTATTTTATTTAGGTTATTCTGTTTGTAAGTGATAAATAGTTAACATAATAACGATAAGACGCTATCACACTTTCTACAAAAATACTTTCTATAGCGGTGAAGCGAAGCAAGAGTAGATTAGACAAGGGTAAACAACCTTTCAAGCCAAATTTGCAACCGTGTTCTTGGAGAGGTAGATTCGATCACTAGCGCCACTACCGTGAGAAATTGCCTCTAGCAATAAAAGTAGTTTGCACGAACAATTGGAGAGTTGGTGGTACCGGTTAAGGGAACTTATGATCTTGACGAGTTCAGTATCTATAATACTTAAAACAAAAGGCATTCGTCAATTTTATGATTGTGATTTACCAAGAAGCGATATCTAGTTTATTAGGGAGAAGGTATAAGTTGCCTAAGTATTGGCACCCCATAGTCCCAGTCCCTCTTTCAAAATACGAAGGGGGACGTAAATGGAGGCCGGGCTATTTCGCCTCTCCTCAGTCGGAAAATACGTAATTTTCTTCGTCATTCGCGTCCAATGAGATGCTGGTTGTAATTTATAGGCGGGGATTAACTCCAGACCTACGTTTGGACTGGAGATAAAACTGGAAATGTGGCGAATTTATACCTTCTTCCTAATAAACTAGATATAAGTTCTTGGATTTACTCTTAGTGTGTTTGTTCTTTGTACAAAATATTAGGACAGATAACCCGGAAAGAACGGCGTTTCAACTGATTTTAATCTAACTTCTAGTTTGTTAGTTGAAGATATATGCACTTAAATTTTTTTGATATGCTTCAGCTTATATAATTTCTTACATAAGAGGTTCTTTATCATTTACAATTTTATCGAAAAACTACTGAGCCAATTCAATAATTCGATGCTTAACTTGGGGTTAATCATAAAGCTTAAATGTTAAGGTTAAGACTTAATTGCTAGGTATTCGCGAATCCAACCTTTTCGATATCAACCAAATAACTTCCAAAAATCTTCAGACGGTATAATATTCGATACAGATGCATAGAACGTGTTTTCATGGAATTTTAATTTTAATTCAGTCAGGACCAGATATAACTGAACTCAAAAACATTCCGACCACAGCAAATGAAATGGTTCTTTTGACCGCAGTATACATCTCAACATATCAGTGTGTAACCCTTTGGATGCCATCAGTGTCACAAACAAGGAGAGAAATTGTGACCCTGAAAATTCATGGTCTAGACACTTGAATGCAGAAAAATAACAATCGTTACGATTACGGATGTAAATAAGTTCCTGCGAGATAACCCGGAAAGAGCTGCGATCGACATAATTGTTATCTAATTTCTTGTTTTATTATTATGCAAATATATGCGAACTTGAAATATTGTTACAATCTATATTATGTTATTGAATAACTGCTGATAGAAATGTTACATTGTAGAAGAGTTTAAAGAATTATGGCAAATAGCATCAACACTTGAGATAAAAACTTGTTTTCGCAGTTTAGACATGCATTTTTATAAACAATTACATTTCTCTGTAAGCTTAAAGGTTAATTTTAGATTCATTGCTAATTTTTGTAAGTTGTGTAGTTTTAGGTGATATTTTCATGTTATATGTAATTATTACTTTGTTCAATTATTCAACTATGTAACAATTTACTTAACACTTTTCAAATATTTAGCGGACACCTTGCTACAACAAAATTTTACTTCTTCAAGTAAGAAAGTAGGCCCTTCTTGATAATAACCCACACCCTACCGTAATGTTAATGAAAAACAAATCACAGTTCTTTGCAAAATTCTGCAAATCCAATATATGATGCGTTGTAAATTGTATAATTACCACTGAGTTGGTGTGGCAAAAAAAAATTAAAAATTAAATAAATAATTCCTAATTTCCAAGAGGGATTTCTAAGAGATTTTTACACTCGTGGAGTGACCCGCCGCTCAGTCGACTTCAAATTCTGCAGCAACACGATTGCCAGGGCTATGCAATGACCAATTAAAATAATCCACACCGCAGCAGCAATGTTACTAAACGAAATTGGTTTCCTGCTCTGATCACGTATGATTTTGGGAACACACTGTCGACCTTTGTCTGATTCCTGCATTTTTAAGTGATGAAATATCCCTGATTCCGTAAACGCAAATAATCTGTAGCAGAAATATGAATTGCTTAAAAATATACGTAATAAGAAATACTGACAATTTTAAAAATTAAACTTTAAGCGTCAAATAGTGTTCAAAGGGTATGGGCAGCTTTTAGAATGTTTTATTTCACGTATGTCTTTCATATGGACCATAGTCAAATAGAGGGAATTATTGGGGTTTTTGGCTTTTAAACATAATTTTCTAGGTTTCAGGAAAACCGCTTGAAGAATTTCAAACTTGAACCTTTGGATGCAAGTACAGACTGACATCTGTCTCAGGGATTTTTGGATTTTATAGATTTATAGTGCAAAATCTATTTTGTGATTTACACCAAAGGTCTGGCTGAGGTGAAACTGTTGAAAGCGACTTACATAAAAGTGAAAGCATTTTTAATGCTCGGTTTCAACCCTTTTCTTATGACGTACATATAGGCATTTGCAATGACACCTTTATCCGACAATCTCAATTGCTTCACATCCTCGCATATTCCATATTTATGAAAGCCCTCAAGCATCGGCAATTCTGGCAATAAACAGGCTGTCTCGCCCATTATCGTTGTCTCTATTATACTCATCATATCCACATTTTCAAAAGCTAGCACCAAATTGTTTTCGATTGAATGCTTCCAGACAGCCTGAACGTCCTCCGAAAGAGAGGTCTGTAAGCATATTTTCATTATGCAATAAATAATGTAAAAAGGGAATAATTTGCTGTGCTATTGTGTGTCAGATTCTCCCAGCCGAACGCTTCATCTCAACACGGGCCTCCGGGGCCTGTGATCTCAAGTTTTATAGGAATTGTAGTCTCTGAGGGGGGAGCGACAGTTCGGTACCGGTTTTGAAAGAGGTGCTGAAGGAGAATTCGGTCTCTCCGAGCATAGAGGATGAGACTTCGGAACCGGTTTTGAAAATAGTGCTGACGGAGAATTTGGTCTGGTCTCTCCGAGCATAGAGGATGAGGCTTCGGTGCCGTAGTTGAGGGTACAGAGCCAACTTTATAGGTATGGGGGTTTCAACTCCATCCCTCTCTCTGTCAAGCTCTTACACCCGCCTATCTTGGCGCATAGGCTCAGTCTTGTAAAGACATTTTTACCCATCCGATTGACACGGAGAGGTATCGCACTGGATGGTCGTGTCTGTCAGGGTGTGTGTATGTGTTGTTGAGTTTAAAGAAATGTTTCCCTTTTCCCGAATGAGTGGGTTTGAGGATCGATGCAATCTACGTCACAACTATCAGCTCTAGTCTATGGCGAACAGAAGGAGGGGTCTTATCTTATCAGGAAGTAAAAGACTGTGGAAGATTTAACTCCCTGTGCCTTCCTCAGTATGAAGTGTGCGCGTAAAAGGCGTTATCTAAAATTACTTTTACGGTTCTCTCTGATTTGGTAAATAAATTAGTGTCACTATATCAGTTTTGCCTGATACTTTCAATAGTTCTATTTTCCCAATAATTGTTTGCATGTTTTATAAATTTAAATTTAACTTTCTCTATTACGGCCCATGACTCCAGAGTTCGAGCAGACGATACTAGAGTAAGTAGCCAAAATTCAGACCTATTTCGAACTCCCCCAATTACCCCCTCTCTCTAGTTGCAGAGAAATTGTTACCAATTTCAATCTAACAAGGGTTTATTTTTCATCATGATCTTGTCAAAGGTTTTGCAGCTTAACTGACCTGCATTTCTAACGAAGCCGGGCTGTTATCCAAAATTAGAAGCGATACTTGAGGGTTAGCTAAGACATCAGAGAATGTTTCTAAAATTTTCGGTAAATGCGGAATCGTTAGTGATGACAGTAAACTAGAACAGCATGTCCATGTAAGAATAGCGGATGGAAAAATCCAGAAAATCCAAAATATCCTTTCGGTTGTGAAAGGTGAACTGTAAATTCCTGAAATTTACCAGTAGAAACATCCTTTGTTAATCCAGAAAATTTCAAATGGATGAGTGTCAAGTACCATTTTGTAATAGGACGGCTATTTCCTGGAAAAAAATTTCCTTGATGCGCCACTTCTTTTTGAAAGCGTTGCTCATCAACAAAGAAACGCGTTGAGCGAATTTTAAGGAAAAGTAGAAAAACATTATTGATCCAAGAATGTAAAACCAAACCTTAAAAAATCAGAACAGAAAATAATTGTAAATTTTTTGGAATACTAAATTAATGGTTGACGGGTCCAACATTTTCAAAAAGGACCAGAATCTTTTGCTAAACTGAAATTTTTGCAAAAAAAAATTAAATTAAATAATAAAAAATGTTAATATTGAAATATTAAATTAAACGCGAAATTTATAAAAAATAATTAGGTATATCTATTTTGAAATAAAATCCAATACTAAAATCATTAAAAAAATTAAGAAAACTTTGAAAAACGTTGCGCTTCATTTAAGAATATTGGACCCATCTAGACTAATTATGATAATATTTACTTCATTAGAAAATATAAATGAAGATCCACCTAAACGTTTTGTACCCTTTTTCAATTCAGTGGATAATATTTTCCAATCTTCGTAACCCACAGGAATTGTTATATCAGCAAAATCCAAATATTTCTCATTGGGACCAAGAGGGTTTAGACAAATATCCGACTCCTATCGTGGATTACGATTAAACAGGGTTTAAACACTATTGAATACACTTCTCAAATTAACTTACATTACGTAATATTTGCCCAATAACTCCTGTAAAAGTTCCATTTAAATAAGTCCCATAATCTAATGATTCCGACATTGATATGTTGTATCTGTGGATAGGTTTGGAACATTTTCTATGAAGCATTTTGGTATTAAAAAAACCCGCAAATTTAAAATGTTTTCTGAATGATTTAATCAAAAAAGCATTGAAAGCATTGACTTATTATAAGAAAGGACATGACTCGGGCATTTCTAGACACACAATAGTTCGTTCACTATCTATCTCACATTATCCCGTATATTAATAGAGAAGAAATCCTGAGTACTCGGAATGCTATGACACTAGTGTCTTCTTGTTTATTGATCAACGGTTATAGCGTGGAAATGGACTTTAATTCCCAGAGAAAGTTAACACTTCTAATAGCTATTTAAGTGTTTATCATCATCAAGTTCAATCACTTATCATTTACTAACAACGAAAGGAAAAATAATTGGGTAGGTAATATTTCTCTCAACTCGGAGAGGTAATATTAAGGTTTCTCAACTTCTTTGATTATTTCTGGTACTCGTACCGCTTTAAACCATTGATATTGACAAACGTTCATAGATAAAAACAAAAAGTAAACGTTGTTCTCAGTTCCCAGCCTTTGGCTGAAGACGCCATGTAAAATGAGAAGCAAAATACCCTCCTTTAAACCCCCACATGAACCAACCAGAGAAGAGATTTTTGGAGGTCCAATTTTTACGATGGCGATGCAAACGTTAATTTTTGGTAATAGAGCTAGCATCCGCTACTATAGTGACCCTATTTACGGGTGTTCCTTGTACTACTTTCGTAACACACTAGTAAGAGGGTAAATAACGGTTTCTTATATTACATGATGTGAGAAAACTTCCATGAAGTATACTTTTTGCTTTAATCTATGAACTTCTGTTACTGACTATAATTTATATGATATTTCAGGGTAAACTTCCTCAGCGTTTTGCAATGAGTTTTACTTTTAACTATTAGTAGTTATTGATATAATACTTTCCCCAATATAATTTTTTGCTTTTCATCTCTAGCAAAAGGAACTAAAATCCCATTCCCAAGCTGATTTTCTAAGAGAACTTGCCCTCCTTATAGTTAAAACAGTGAAAAACAGCTTACTGAAAAGAATATACTTGAACAAAGGCATTGAAGATTGTAGCTAAGTGTCCAACGTATTGTTGCGTTTCATCGTCGAAATCAAAGTAAAACGGCACCTATGAGATACAATTTAAAACGATTAAAAACTTGATTAGCGAAAGTAGATTTTGGAATTTTATTAAGATATCAATACCTGACAGGCTATGAACCTGACGAAATCCGACGGAAGTGGTTTTGAACTGAATTCCATCATTTTAATTAAGAAATGTCAATTAAATCGTTCAGTCTTGAGTCCCAATTTAATTTCTTTATCGATGTGAAATTGTTTTTAACATAATATCATTCCATTTAACACTTTCGAATGCAATATGTGGTCTTCAATGTTTAACAAAATTAACAAAGGTTCTTCACATTAATTTCGAGTCTCTCCTATTTAAAAACCTGGCATTTCGCTGCACTTAAAGCTTTCTTCCCAACACACCACGATCGTTGTTTATTCGAAAGCTGAAAATATTTTTCTACTTCTAGTACTAATAATTGATTTCGGAGAAAGTCGACCGTTTGCTAAAACTAATTATATTTTTGCCGTGTGTTATAATGCGGAAAGGGGTAACGCTTATAAACTTCTCAGATTATGGCTAGCTTAACTCAATTATAAGCCAAAGCGGTACGTTTTTGTTTAGCTATATTACTTTCTGCAATTACACGCTTCGTGAGACTCGTAATTAATCTCTTAACGACATTTTAATTGCAGCCTTAGTAAGTTTTCGAAAAGAACAAAATTATCTAGGACAATCATTGGTTGAAACTAGACTAATTTTCCCTATTCACACGCAGCTTTAGCTTACCACGCAAGATTTTACTTCCCTACTGCTAGTGCCCGCCTTCTTGCTGTTCATTCGTCATTTTCGGTGATGCTTTTACGATAAACTATTTTGGCAACATCGTCGTAATTAAAAAAGGCTAAAGGTCAAGACTGGTTCCCTCATTTTAAGAAATATGAACTAGACCTCATAGTATTGAGTTTCAAATTCCTTCATAACGAAACGTGGACTAATCGATGTAAGATTTATTTCCAAGTGATTCTATTGATCCCAAATGATTTTATACGACTCGTTCGTTAGGGTTACAAAGTCACACGAATTTATTCATTGTAATCATCAGTAGTAAATAAGCTAAGGCTAATGCCAGTTTAATTTTGAATTGTAAATAGAGTGATCAAGGATGCGCGTAACCAATGAAACTCGATCAGCGCGTCAGCGATCTATCTGAACCACAATTTGAGCTGTAAGAACAGACAGTCCAAGTCTTCTTAACTATTCCTTCTCAAATAAACAAACTTCTTAAACTACTATTTTTGCACGAAGAGAAATTGCACGACCTTATTAGTCATGGCTCGTTAAATCCGTCTTCATACGTTCAGCAGAAACCGTCTTCATATGTTCAGCAGCAACCGTCTTCATATGTTCAGCAGAAACCGTCTTCATATGTTCAGCAGCAACCGTCTTCATATGTTCAGCAGCAACCGTCTTCATATGTTCAGCAGCAACCGTCTTCATATGTTCAGCAGCAACCGTCTTCATATGTTCAGCAGCAACCGTCTTCATATGTTCAGCAGAAACCGTCTTCATATGTTCAGCAGCAACCGTCTTCATATGTTCAGCAGCAACCGTCTTCATATGTTCAGCAGCAACCGTCTTCATATGTTCAGCAGAAACCGTCTTCATATGTTCAGCAGCAACCGTCTTCATATGTTCAGCAGAAACCGTCTTCATATGTTCAGCAGAAACCGTCTTCATATGTTCAGCAGAAACCGTCTTCATATGTTCAGCAGAAACCGTCTTCATATGTTCAGCAGAAACCGTCTTCATATGTTCAGCAGAAACCGTGGCAAGAGAGAGTGGAGATTAAACATTTAAAAATTCCCAGGTCACTCAAAATTTGTCGGCACTGTTCAGAGTATTGACACGCTTAGGCAATATTATGATGTGTAGAAGCACTGGTCCAAAGGGCCAATTAATTATTTTAGATGCGAGAGGTCACTGGTGCTTGGTGCAAAGAATAGTTGAAAGATTCCTTATTTCTAAGACAAAATCCAAGTGAATTTCACACGCGTGAGGTGGTGACCCGCCGCTCAGACGACTTTAGAGTCTGCAACAACACCATTACTAGTGCTAAACATTGACCAATCAAAAGGATCCACATGGCAACAGCAATGTTGCTAATTGAAATCGGTTTTATGCTCCGATCACGAGTGATTTTGGGAACGCAGAGTCGACCTTTATCTGATTCCTGCATCTTTAAATGATGAAATATGCCTGATTCCGTAAACGCAAATAATCTGTAATTAAAATAAAATTTTAATTTATTAATTAAAAATTTGTAATATGAGAAATGGAAAGTCAGCTTAATATGATCCTCTTTGACCAATGTACAGACTCTTAAGCCGCCTTTACACTAGAGACTAGACACTTCACCGCTTAAAGGGGCTGGCCGGAGCTGTTGGGGTGAAGGCGGGGTCAAACTGTTGGTTAGCATATTGCTTACCCGCCCACCGCGACGGTGGCGCCATTCCTTATGGCCAAAGAACTGGGTGTTTTCCCCATGAACTAAGGGCGGACTTCACCCCAACAGCGCCGGTTAGCCCCTGCAAAGAGGGTAGAAAGAGGGGGAGTTGAAGCTAGCGCCTTTGGCAAGGCATTTCGAGTGTTCTCGCTTTTCTTTCTTATTTATTTGTTATATTTTCCTCCTAATATCCGGTTCACCGTATTTCAACCAATAAGAGGGCAGAGAAAGATGCGTGCGCACACCGGAAGCATAGAGGTAAACTTTCAAAGCTAGAACACTCCAGCCAAGGCTTCTACTCTCCCTTTTTCTACCCTCTTTGGCCCCTGTAATGTTATATTTCAGCCATTTCAAATCACTAGAAAACGTTTGAAACTGTCTAGTGTACTGTAAAAGTGCATGGTGTAACCGCGCTTGGGAGATTTCCAAACTCGCCCCACGTGGCCATAAAAACCTTGGCTAATACTAAAAATAAACTTCTCGTACCTTAGGCTCATTCATACTTTTATTAAACAAAATAATAATTAAATACCGACTTGTATTTACTGCAACTAAAGAAATTAAATGATAATTACCATTGAAGATGAAGATGAAGATGAAGTCCAATCAAAGCCCTAAGCTCGGGCGAACTACTACATTTTAGTAGTGGATATTGACTGACTGTTTAACACTAGCAGTCGACCCTTTCATATTTAGGGAAAGGTCAAAGGTAATACAGGGTGCTGATCCTCTACACCATGGAGTAGAAACTAGGGAGGTCCCTAAACCAGGCGGATGTGTATCATACTTACATAAAAGTGAACGCATTTTTTATGGTCGGTTTCAAGCCTTTCCTTATGACGTACATATAGGCGTTTGCGATGACGCCTTTATCCGATAATCTCAATTCATTCACCTCTTGGCATATTCCATATTTATGAAAACCCTCAAACATCGGCAGTGCAGGCAATAAACAGGCTGTCTCGCCCATTCTGGTTGACTCTAATATACTCATCATATCCACATTTTCATACGGTATTACCATGTTGTTTTCAAGTGAATTCTTATATACAGCTCTCACTTCCTCAGAAAGAGACGTCTGTAAATTGGTGAATAAATTTGCAGTTATTGTAAACCTTGTCAGACAAGGACTGGGTTCGACTAAAATTAGTATAAGGGACTAGTAAGATAAGGGGCTAGAAGTATCGAGGTTAAGGGACTAGTAAGATAAGGGGCTAGAAGTATCGAGGTAACCAAATTCTTCACTTGGCGAAAGTGAATATTCTTGATAACACACCAACGGTTGGCCCTCTGGGGGCGGTTTCAGAATTTCTCCTCCAAAACGTGAGACGCTCGCGGCGGTAGACGGCCGAACTAGATTCAAGCACCCACGTACGTGTTCCGCGGCTTTAGGTTGAGAGGAAGGTGGTAGGAAAGTTTTTTGGAACTCGACCAATTTTTTCTCTCTCGTGTAGGCGCTATGAAAGCGGCATAAAATCCTCAAATTTGTTGACTAGTGCCAGGATCTATTACGAATGCTTACTTCTAGTCCCTTATCTTACTTCTGATAATAACTAATACCAATTACACCACAATAATAACTATGTTTCAAAATTGATTCTATATTACTTGCTGTTATTGTCAAAAGTTTAAAACTTAACTGACCTGCATTTCTAACGAAGCTGGGCTGTTATCCAAAATTAGAAGGGATACTTCAGGGTTAGCTAAGACATCAGAGAATGTTTCTAAAATTTTCGGTAATTGCGGAATCGTTAGAGATGACAGCAAACTAGAAAAACATGTCCATGTAAGAACAGCGGACGGGAACATCCAAAAAACCCAAAACATCCTCTCCGTTGTAAAAGGTGAAGTGTAAATTCCTGAAATTTATCAATAGAAACATCAACTGTTAATACAGTACAGAAACTTTCTTGTAGATAACTGTTAAGTAGGCCTACCATTTTGTAATAGGACGGCTATTTCTTGCAAAAAAATGTCCTTGATGCACCACTTATTTTTGAAAACGTTGCTCATCAACAACGAAACGCGTTGAGCGATTTTTAAGGAAAAGTAGAAAAACATTATTGATCCAAGAATGTAAAACCAAACCTTCAAAAAAATCAGAATAGAAAAACAATTGTACATTTAAAAAGAAAAAAAGGAAATTAATGGTTGACTGGTCCATTATTTATAAGAAATCCCAGAGGTTTAACCCATGTGGAAATACTAATTATTTTGTAAGAAGAGATAATTGATTTATTTGTCAATACATATCCTGTTATGTTTAGAAAAAGTATGTTCTTTTAAGGCATAATGTTATGTTACCTGAACTTTTCCTTCAAACAAATTATGAAATTTCAAAATAAAATCCATAAGAAAATCTCGCTTTAAATCATAGAAAAATATTTGAAAACCGGTGCCCTTCATTTAATTAAGAATATGGGACCAGTCGAGAATAATTATGATAATATTTACCTCGTTTGAAAATATAAAAGAAGATCCACCTAAACGTTTTGTACCCTTTTTCAATTCAGTGGATAATATTTTCCAGTCTTCGTAACCCACAGGAATTGTTATATCAGCAAAATCCAAATATTTTTCATTGGGACCAAGAGGGTTTAGACAAATATCTGACTCCTATTGTGTATTACGATAAAACAGGGTTGAAACATTATTCAACATACTTTTGAAATTAACGTACATTACGTAATATTTGTCCAATAACTCCTGTATAAGTTCCATTTAGATAATGGCCATAATCTAAAGATTCCGACATTGATATGTTGTATCTGAGGAAAAGTTTGAAACATTTTCACATGGGACAATAAGGGAGGGACATGAATGTAGCACCTCGACTTGTTTTTTTCGGTCTGCTACTACGAACACTTCCGTGACGTCACACCCCCCTTCCTCTTTCCTCGGTTTTGGCGCCCATATTGTCATAAGTCGTCAGCTCAGGCCATACAATTTAGAATACCAATATTGACGTCACGTCCCTGTAACTCCTCCCCTCCCAGTACTACTCTATATGATTTGAACACCCCCCCTCCAATCAAGAATTATGAGCAATGATACGAAATCTGAGAGAAATAGACGTGCTAACTGTGGAACAGCTCAGGTCCGGTGACCGCTAGAAAATGGGGGAGGAATACTCGGAAAAATGGCAGGTGGTCTACGTCAGACGAATCACGTAGACCATCCACCGTTTTTACGAGCATTCCTCCCCCATTTTTTAGCGGTCACCGCACCTGAGCCGTTCCAGAGTTAACGTGCCTGTTTATCTCAGATTTCCAATTCTACCACATCATCCCTGCCCCAGTCTTGTGATAGACAATGAAATTCGTATTTTTCTCTTTGCTTATAGACAAACTTCAAACACATTAATTACCAAGTAATAACTTACTGAAAAGAATATACTTTAACAAATGCATTGAAGATTGTAGCCAGGTGTCCAACGTATTGCTGCGTTTCATCGTCGAAATCAAAGTAAAACGGCACCTATGAGATACGATTTAGCAGCTCGATTAATAACTTGATCAGCGAAACTAGATTTTTTAATTTTATTAAGAAATCAATACCTGACAGGCTATGAACCTGACGAAATCCGACGGAAGTGGTTTTGAATTGAGTTCCCTCATTTCAAGAAATGTCTATTAAATCGTTCAGTCTCGAGTAGCAAATTTAATTTTCTTATCGATGTGAAATTTCTTTTAAACATTATATGATTTCATTTAACACGTTCGATTGCATTGCGTGGTCATCAATGTTTAATAAAATGAAGAAAGCTTCTTCCCATTAATTTGGAGCATCTCTTCTTTCTAAAAGCTGGCATTTCGGTGCACTGACCTTCCTTTTCACCTCACCATGCACGGTCGTTGTTAATCCTAACCCTGCTAATATTCTTTAACCACTTATACTTAAAATAAGAGTTCAGAATGAAACGTTTCCAAAAACCAATTATATTTTTGTGGGAAAATGTAACGCTTTTAAACTTTTCAGATTTATGACTAACTTAACTCAATTATAAGTTCAAGTCAAGAAGCGATATCTAGTTTACTAGGGAGAAGATATAAGATGCCTAAGTACTCGCGCGCCGTAGTCCCAGTCCCTCTTTCAAAATACAAGGGGGGGACGTAAAAGGAGGCCGAGCTATTTCGCCTCTCCTCAGTCGGAAAATACACAATTTTCGTCATTCGCGTCGCGCTGACGTAAGTTTTCAAGAACCAATGAGATGCTGGTTGTAATTCAGAGGCGGGGATTAACTCCGGACCTACTATACGTTTGGACTAGAGATAAAGCTGGAAATGTGGCGAATTTTTTTTTTTTACCTTTTCCCTTGTAAACTAGATATCGCTTCTTGCAAAAGTGGTACTTTTTCCCTAGCTATATTACTTTTGGCAATTACACGCTTCGTGGCACTCGAATATAACTTCTTACCGTCATTATAATGGCAGCCTTAATACGTTTTGGAAAAGAACTACAATAACTAGAACAATGTATGGTTAAAACTAGGAGTACCTTTTCACGTTCATTCGCAGCTTCATGCAGCTTACCACGTAAGATTTATTTTCCCTTCTGCTATTTCCCGCCCTCTTTCTGCTCATTCTTGTTCCTTGGTGGTGCTTTTATGCGCAACTATTTTGGCACCATCGTCGTAAGGAAAAAAGGCTACGGGCAAGGCCGGTTCCATCATTTTAAGAAATATGAACTAGTTCTCATTGTGTCGAGTCCCAATTTCCTTCTTAACAAAACGTGGTTTAATCGATGTAATTTTTTTAAGTGATCCTATTGATGCCAAATGATTTTATACGACTCGTTTGTTAGGGTTACGTAGTCACACGAATTTTTTCATTGTAATCATTGTAAATAAATTTTGAGTTTGATTAAACGACAGATTAAAACCCGGCACTTTGCTGAACTACTCTCACTACACATTGCTTCATTTAACCGATGTTGTTAGTGCTAGAATTGTGAATGGCTTGTTTAAATATAATACGTGTAACGAAGGTAAATCGTAGAAAGTCAGCGGTCCATCTTGCCTTAAACTAAACCCTTTATCCTCTAAAACATAGTGCGTGAAACATTATTTGATCACCTGTTTAGTATTGGCTTGTTAACTCGTGGTTAAAAAAGGTGATTGGCTTATCTTGGGTAAACTAAAACCCTAACTAATCATTAGGGCTTACAAGGACTTTCTCAAGCCTTTTATTGAAAAGTATCTGGTAGCACTGCTATTGTTGATTCCGCTCTCTTTATCGTGCTGAAATCTACTTTTTTCTAGGAGACTACAAATCAATTTGCCCCATCTGTTTTTGCAGTTAACCAAGGGGCACTTCGAAAACAGTTTTCACACACCATTTTAAGATATACTGATGTTTTTGAGTTTCGGAGTTTCGTTTCAGTTTTAGTAAAGTTGTTGTCGTAAAAACTTTGTAGTAAATATTAACAAAATAAAAATGCTTTCCACATCAGCAACGATAAACTTTTAGCGGGTAGAGTACGTGTTGTGGCTTTTAAACACGCGCGTGACTTGGAAAACGTAACATAATTATTGTACGCTTTTATTTAGCTTAACTTCCTTGTCAGGGTCGAAATTTGTAAAAAATATTTAACCCACTTATCGAGCGATTTCTCCTAAATTTGATATGCTTTTTCAAATGTGACAATTATGCATTGTTTTTCATTTTCTTACTTAAGTTTAAGGGGTCATTCATAAAACAATCTAATCTTAATCTTAATTATAGTTTAAGGTGTCCCTTGAGGCAAAATTTTATAGAACATTTTGGGCTCAAAATCGCCCATAGAACCCACTGTAATTAATTAACTTTATCGTCTACTTACGTTAATTACGATATTTATTAGAAATACTGGTTTAAATTGGTTATATTATGCTATTATTATTCAACAAATGTAAAATTTTCGTTACACGCCGTATGCTATCAGATCTATAAAGGTTTGAATTTATAGAGGTGAACTTTCACATCGCAATAACATCAGACCAAACTTTCCCACTCTTCTGAGGGATAACCTAAGCTTGCCAAGGATTATATTACGGCGAGTTGACAATACCTCACGCGACACGATCACTAGGCACAATTTAAAAAAATTTCATCGTTCTAAACATGAAAACCTTGTAGTAGTCGTAATTAACGAAGTGCTTTAATTATAGGTGACGCGTT
Organism: Phalangium opilio; assembly: GCA_019434445.1. Classification (NCBI taxonomy): domain Eukaryota; kingdom Metazoa; phylum Arthropoda; class Arachnida; order Opiliones; family Phalangiidae; genus Phalangium; species Phalangium opilio. The sequence goes on along the minus strand of JAEQBA010000313.1, from coordinate 9,669 downwards.
GTCCAAACGTATCACGTCAATTCAACTCTTTTAGATCAGCACGTGCGTGATAACTCATATTTCATTTTCGCTTTCTGTTCTTGAAACTTTACAGGTGTTTTAATAAAGTCCATTAAAAGAATTAGCGGAAGTTATAGTTAATTAATTAAAGTGGTTTAGTATTTTCAAATTGCGGAGTTCGAGAAAACAGTAATTAAAATCAAGTTTTCTTCAAGTACTTTGAATAAAAGTAGAGCGTAAATGTTTAATAAGGCTGGTTTAGTTCTTTAAGAATTACCAATAGTTTTCAACCTAGCTTCACCAACTGAACTCAAGATGTATAATATTGTTCTAGGATCAAAGTTTACTTTGACTTTGGTTTCTGCATGGATATGTACAATGCTAACGTAATATGGATTTCCAACTAGGCCTAAAAGTAGGCAACCAAATATGCGTTATATCCGGCTGTTAATTGAGCCGGGAATAGCTATGACGCTTGGGAAATTGGAACTACATCTCCAAGCACTGTTGAGAGTATAAACACGTGAAAGCTATGCTACGATGTGTAGAGACACTGGTCCAAAGGCCCAATTAATTATTTTAGATGCTAGAGGTCACTGGTGCAAAGAATAGTTGAAAGAGTCCTTATTTCTAAGACAAAATCCAAGTGAATTTCACTCGCGTGGGGTGGTGACCCGCTGCACAGTCGATTTTAAAGTCTGCAACAACAGCATTACTAGTGCTAAACATTGACCAATCAAAAGGATCCACGTGGCAACACTAATGTTGCTAATCGAAATTGGTTTTAGGCTCTCATCACGAGTGATTTTGGGAACACACTGTCGACCTTTATCTGATTCCTGCATCTTTAAATGACGATATATGCCTGATTCCGTAAACGAATATAATCTATAATTGAAATCCAATTAAAATTTATTACTTAAAAGGTTAAAAATACTTAATATGAGAAAGCGAATAAGCCAAGCGTAATAACTTCGTTTTCTGCCAATTTTTCATAATGTAGCCTCAACAAATCACGTAGTACCAGAGTAGTGACGTTTACTTCCTCTTAAACCGCGTTCACACCAGAAAATAGACAATTCACCGCAAAATGTTACATTTCAACCATTCTAAATCACTAGAAAACTGCTTGAAACTATCTAGTGTAAACGTGGTTTTGACGAAGTAGCGCGAATTTTAAAGGGTATGCGAATTTACAATTTCATGTCATATTTTACCCCGAAAGTGGTATTATGTTACACTTTCAAGTCTCTACTTTCAAAATATCAACTTTTTAATATATTTGAACCAAAGTTTCTATTTTTAAAATCCATTGAAAAATCACAAAAAGTCAGTTTCGATATATCAACAATTTTGTCTTATCGAGCTTGTTTTTCCGTTTCATGACATCACTATGACGCGAGGAAAAAAAGCTCGGGAATCGTATAGGCGTCTCGAGCTTCTCGCTAGCCTAAACTCTGGGTCTGATAGCGGAGAGAGTGGCACCATCTCACGTGAAAAATATATCTGTGACGTTAGACTACGGGAAACGTTTTAGCCTTTCATAAAAAGAGGATTTCGAATAATTGAAAATGAAGCTTTTTCAAATGCATATTGCCAAATAAGCAGAAATCGGAGAATTAAAAGCTTGATAATTTTGAATTCACTGAAATTAATTCTCTCCTTTGTTATATAAATCATAGGTTTTTGAAACGAAGCTTCTCATTCCCTTTAAAGCCCAACTTTCAATACATCAATTTATTTTTAAAATAATTTTTTTTACTAGAACGAAAACCCCACGGACGTGGAACATACTTACATAAAAGTGAAGGCGTTTTTAATGGTCGGCTTCAAGCCTTTCCTAATGACGTACATATAGGCGTTTGCAATGTCGACGCCTTTATCCGACATTCTCAAGTCCTTCACTTCCTCGCATACTCCAAATTTATGAAAACCCTCAAACATTGTCAGTTCAGGCAATAAACAGGCTGTCTCGCCCATTCTGGTCGACTCTAATATATCCATCATATTCATATTTTCCATTGTTTGTACCAAATGGTTTTCGAGTGAATGCTTCCAGACATCCCTAACTTCCTCAGAAAGAGATGTCTGTAAAATGGTGAATGTATTTTCACAATTTGTTAAGCCTGTCAGGCAAGGGAGGTAATGTTGTCGAGTTAATTTTTTTTAAATGTACAGTCTCGAAGAGTTTGATGAAGAAGTTCGACTTAATCAAAGTCCTAACTGACAGATAATCAACGCCCAGCCCAAACCACTTGCCCTACAAGGTTGAAAATTTGCAGGAACGTTACTCATAAGTAGTAGTCGCGTACTACGAAAGATTTTTCCAATCCGCCTCTATCTTAATAAATGGCGTCCAGAAATGTAAAATATATTCTCTATGCAACAAAGTCCGCGAGTTTCAACCGATTTAAAAAATACCAGAAGTGAGATGAGACTAGAAGTGAAGGGTTCTAGCATTGATAGTAGATCCTGGCACTCAGTGGCGGCGCCAGAATTTTTTTCAGTATAGGCTGAAGGTAGTTTTAGGGCCCCTAGCTGGGTTTTTCAACTTTCTACCCCCTTCTAATTAAATATCACAAGCCAATTAAAAATAAATAATAATTAATATATTATTTTTAACGTTTACCTCTTAATTCTAAATCAGTTTTGCTTCTTTAAAGAAATTTCTCATTGTCTTTCCTTGTTTCTCAATGTCTGATTGCCTTGTCCGTTTTGTTTACTCTTTTGCGCACCAGATAACTATTTTCTGCTACTTATATTCAATGAACAGGTAGAGCAGCTTGCTAAGCAAGCCTTTTATATTATGAGAGACTTTCGTTGCATTAAGAGACTATGCTTGTTCAGACTGAAGTGCCATAAAATTCTTTTCTTACACACAACTTTGAACATTTACCCTATGGCTGGTCAATGCTTATAAAAGTTTCCCCTCTAAAGTCTACTTATCGACTGACTGTGAATGGAGCTGTCTTTGCTGTGTGGGGTTGGGAGGCGATGAGTCGCCTCTAGAGACGGAATTTAAACAAATGTTTACCATTCTACATAGCAGATTAACCTGGAGCTATTTCGCTACCAAACTTTGCTCCTTTCATTGCTCAGTTTTTGAGGTTTTTTGGGCCCCTCTTCCTCAATTTTGGGGCCCTTATCTAATTGTCAGGTAGGCTATAGCCTACTTAGCCTTAATGTAGCGCCGCCACTGCTGGCACTAGTGAACAAATTTGAGGATTTTGCTTGGTTAGTATTTTTTTTTTTTTTTTTTTTTTTTTTTTTTTGTAATAATATTTAGTACAATGGTAATAAATTGTGAGATGATCAATATTATGAGAACGAATTTAGTAAAATAATAAAAATTGTAAGATAAACAACATAATGAGATCGGCAATTCGGCATATACACGGTAAATGATGTATGGGTTTACATTAAATAATTAAAAATGGGTTTTGTGAAATTTATTAAGAGTGTGATTGTGACTTCGACTTAGCAAAATGGAGGGATAATTCAGTGCGAAATTTAGTTTTATTAGTGATTGTCACGAGTGATTCTGGTAGGGCATGTAGATTTTAAGGTCCGGAATAGCTTTGGGAGAGCAAATAAGCTTTAACTTATACTACCGTGGCGGACTGAAACACCGCAGTAGTTTCTTTTCAATTGTTTTAGCGGGACAGGTACGTTTTCCTCGCGTAGTAGGAACGATTTAATAGAATTAATGACGATTTAGTTTTTAAATAATAAAACAAAAACAAACTTTATTTCACAGTTAACTAAAATATCCTCTGAAGCTACTTTTAGCTTTCTATATTTTATCAGCAGGACTATTCTAATAACGAAGCTTATAGCTTTTCTTAAGTATTTCTACTTTGGAGCAGTGAGCGCGCTTTGCTCCTTCTCAGTTCAAGTCTTAGAGAATTCTGTCTCTTTTTTAACAAAATTTTGTTTGGTTCCCCTCGTTTGGGACCCTTTTCCCCTTTTTACCAGTTCCTTTGTGAAGGGTTTTTGGTGACGTATCGGGAAAAATTTGTTTTCCGAAAACATCTACCAACCTATCTCTTTTTATAAACTCTTCACGGTAAATTTCCACAGTTCTATAGAAGGCTTATTTTTCGCTTCTAGGGAAAATCTCTTATCCAAATACAAAAAATTTAAACAAAAATTACATCAAACAATAACCCACAAAATTTACATCAAACAATTAATAACACACTAAATTAAAAACAAAGCACTTATTTACAAAATAACAAAAATTACTAACAAGGTGTACTATACATTAATATACATTTGCACAATTACATTTCGGTTTTTTACACTCTCCCCACCTTGAACAGGGTTCAACAAATTTTTTTTTTTATATTTCAAGGGGGTACAACAATTGAATCGGACGCCTTATCCGATTTCCATTAGGTAGACGAACCATACAGGAACGTACAACCCCATCTCTTCCAACCATAGTTTCTTCCACTACGGCTAACTTCCACATTAAACGGGGAAGCTTACTGTCCTCAATGAGAACTACGTCATCTATTTTTAGGCTGTCATTAGGAGTACAAGCCGGTCTATGGTGGGCAGAGCGTAGTTCTAATAAATAATTATGTTTCCATTGAAACCAAAATCGATCTAAGAGGGTTTGGCGATATTTTATTCTTTTGGTTAACTCTTCTTTAGTAGCGGTCATGTTTTCGTTACTAGAAAAGGTTCGAGATGGCAATGACGTTAAGCGTCGGCCAATCAAAAAATGCGCCGGACTTAGAGGCGTTGGCTCTCCTGGACCATCGTATACATAGCTGATAGGCCTTGAATTAATTGTAGCCTCTATTTCGATTAACAAAGTCTCTAGTTCCTCAAACGAAAGCCTGGCTTTGCCAAGAGTTTTGCGTAGGGAGGATTTGACACTTTTGACCATTCTTTCCCAGAATCCTCCCCACCAACTGGCCCTATCAGCAATGTAGCGCCATTCAATTCTTAGAGACCCAAAATATTCCAAAACATCTGAATGTCTTACATTTTTAACTAATTCATTTAAATCCACTTCTGCCTTTTTAAAAGTCTTTGCGTTATCGCTGTAAATAACGTGGACTATACCGCGTCTGGCAATAAATCTCCTAAATGACAACAAAAATTTATCTGTGCTAAGGTCCGAGACCAATTCCAAGTGCAATGCACGAGTAACAGCGCACGTGTAAAGCGCTATATAACATTTATTGCCATTTTTTGTAAACAAAGGGCCAGCGAAATCTATGCCAGTGACTGTGAAGGGTGGTGAAGGATTAATCCTTGCAGACGGAAGTGGGGCCATGACCGCTACTGGTGCTTTAGCTCTAAATCTTTTACATTTTGGGCATTTATGAATTTTACTTTTAATTAACCTCCTAATTTTATTGATCCAAAATTTTTCTCTTAATTCGATTAGCACATCATCTATCCCAGCATGTTTTAATTTTACGTGACAATCTTCAATCATTAATTCAGTTAATTTGTTTTTATGACTTAAAATCCAGGGGTGTTTTTCCTGATAGGATATATTTGCGGCGTCTAAACGTCCGCCTACTCGCAACAAACCCTCTTTGTCCATTATAGGACTTAAAGTTACAATTTTTGAGTTTTTAGAAATTCCAATACTAGAAGACAAGCAATTTATTTCCTCGGGGTAGCTTTCTTCCTGAGCTAATCGTATCCAATATTTTTCCGCTAGGTTTAATTCATCAGTGGTCAATGGACCAATTACTTTTTCCTCATTTTTAGAAACTCGTTTCAAATTAAGGATATACCTTCTAACCCAGGCGGTCACTCTAAAAGCTAAACCTGCTGAACTATATTTTTCAAGGGACAAAATAGGTACGCTAGTTTTCATTACAATAGCTAAATTAGCTTCGGGCTTTGCTTTCTTTTCTACAACTATTTCGGGAATTTCTTCATCAACTATTTCCAATTCTACTTCGGGTTTATCACCTTCTGACAACCAAACCGGTCCCTGAAGCCAAAGCTTGGACTTTCCTAATTCCTCTAGTGTCGTGCCGCGAGAAGGCAAATCAGCTGGATTTTCCTTCCCAGCTACGTGACCCCAACAAGATGGGTCAACTAATCCCTGAATTTCTTTAACCCTGTTCGATACAAAAGGCTTCCACCTTGACGAATTATCTCGGATCCAGTGTAGGACAATGGTGGAATCGGTCCTCATGTGAATGGACCTTGGGACAATATCTAAAGTTTCTATGACGTTTTTCATAAGTCTTGCTCCCAAAACACCTCCCATTAATTCTAACCTTGGTAAAGAAAGTTTTTCTATAGGAGAAACTCGAGTTTTACAAGCTACCATTGTAGTATGACTCTCTGAATTGGGATAAAGGCTTCTTAGATAAACAACAGCCGCGTAGGCCTTGTTACTTGCATCCACAAATCCATGAAGTTCTACTACACATTCTGATTCATAGGGGGCATTCACAAAATAACACCTGGGAATTTCTATCTTAGGTAGGAGGGGGAGCTCAGAGCACCATGCTTCAAATTTTTGTGCTAACTCGTTTTCGAGGGGTTCATCCCAGGCCAACCCTTTTCTCCACATTTCTTGGAACAGTAGTTTTGCGCCTATTAAGAACGGAGCTAAAAGCCCAAGGGGGTCAAATATCCGTGCTACTGCCTTCAACACCCATCTTTTTGTATTCGTTCGTGTCAATAGGAATTCCAAAAGTTCACTAACATCATAACTAAATGTATCTTTTTCTTCATCCCAACTTAGGCCTAGAACTTTCGTATGGTTGGGTTTTACCGACCCTTCGCTTTCTCTCCCCATTTTGCTCTTATTTCTTTTGAATTGCTATGAAACTTTCGAAGGTTCATCCCAGCCTCACCTAGAATTTGTGTCGCCTGTTGGATTAGCTGATCAACCTCTTCTGCCCTTTGACCTCCCGTGACTAAATCATCCACATATATATCTCTTTTCAGCACGCCATAGGCTAGGGGGTGCGACACTGAATATTTCTTGGCATGGTGTTTAATTGTTGCGGCCAATAAGAAAGGACTCGCTGTACATCCAAAAGGGATTCTAGTAAACCTGTATACTACCATCTCATTTCTTTCATTGCCTTTTATTCCTTTTACCCAGAAAAACCGTAGGGCGTCCCTATCACTTTCTACAATAGAAATTTGGTGGAAAGCTTTCTCCACGTCCCCAATAACTGCGACCTTATGTTGTCTAAATCTAACCAAAATTTTGAACAATTCAGGTAGCAAATTGGGGCCTGAATCCATACAATCATTTAGAGAGGGTGAGTCTTTAGCATGTGAGGAGGCGTCATTGACAATTCTTAGTTTAGTTGTTTCTCTATTTTCACGAATGACCCCCGGTGAGGGATGTAATAACAAGGGTTAGGTTCAGTAGAACTTTCAACGTTTTTTACCCTTTCTATTATTCCAGTTCTCAATTGTTCCTCAATTATTTTGTCATATTCCTCTAAATGCTTGGGATTCATTCCAATTTTTTAACCAAATTAATGGTCCTTCTCTTTGCCACCTCATAATTGTCTCCCATCATATCTCGATTAGGTTTCCAGGGTAGCGTCACTTGGTATCGACCTTCCTTAAACTCAATGTTTTTCTCAAAGGTTTCTAAAACAGCTTCGTGTTCATTTACTTTTGTTTGTTTACTATCATGGATACCAAGTGATTCTAAATTCCAGAAATCTTTCAATTGTTCGGACACTAAAGTTTCTTCCGAGGGGACGGCCACGTGTATCACAGCGATAGTATTGACCCCTGTATTGCCCCCTTCCCCTTCTGATCTACCCTGTACAGTCCATCCCAAAACAGTATTCATTGCCATTAAATCGGGAGATAGGCGTTCCATTTCCCCATTAACTACTCTCCAGAAAAATCAGCACCTATCAAAACCTCTATAGGGGAATGGGTTCCTTCCTTTCTTGACTAAATAAGTCTGCCAATTCTAAATTTCTGTTTTTCATTTCCTCTCTAACCTTTTCCCCGGGTACCGCGAAGACGGCCCCGTTTATAGAAGGAGTTTCTAGAGCTATTATTTCGACCATTTCACCTGTTTTGATGTTTTTCAATTCTACTTTTACCTTTCTGCGCGTAGATTGTATTGGCACTGTACTTTCAAATGGGAAAAGGGTCATTCTTTCCGTCCCCACTACTTCTAACTGTAACTTCCGAGATATTTCCTCTTTTATGAAACTTCTGTGGCTTGCGCCGTCTAAGACGCATCTAACACTAACATTGTTTCCTGACTTATCATTGATAAAAGCTCGGGCCGTTTGTAGAAGAACTACACTAGACTCCGCAGAGCCTGTAGCTAGGGTAGCCGAATCCCTGACCTCAGTTTGACCTACAATTTGATTATCAGAACGAGCATTGTTCTGTACGTTGCTTATGGGCATGGAATTAGTATTGGAAACCTGTTTATCATCTCCCTGCTCACATAAACTCTGGTGATGCCTCTTATGGCATTTTCTACAACCTTGCACCCTACCCCTACATTGAAACGAGTTGTGGCCTGGTTTTAGACATAAAAAGCAAAGCTTCTTTTGTCGAGCGATTGCCCTTCTTTCTGTGATGGAATCTCTTTACATTCATAATAAAAGTGATCCGGATTTTCACAAAATTCACATTTTCTTTGATAACCAGAGCTAACCCTATCATGCACACCCGTATTTAAAGCCGCAGCCGAAAATGGCTTACTAGTGTAATTTTTAACATTTTGTTGTACACTTCTACTTATGGGCTTTTCAATGTTTACATTGGTTTTAACGCTTTGTTGGAGGCCGCTCCTATGAACGGCTAAGGCTCTTTCTCGACATTTAATCTCAGTACTTAAGAATTTAATTACTTCATCAATTTTCCATAGATCTTTTCTTCTTTATGTCTAGTGTAATTTTCTAAAAGATCTAAAGGAAACAAGCCTCCAACAATGCGAGCGAATAACTCGCCATAACTATCGGTCCATTGACCTTGAGACTTCAAGTTTCTAACTTCTATCTCGCAAGTGACTAAGAGATTTTTAAGGCCCGTTACGTCCGTAGACTTTTGAATTGGGCTCATCTTTAAAAACGCGTTCAACCTATCACTAGCTTGAGTCTCTTTCCGCAAAACGGTTAGTTAATATTTCAATTGCTCCCAGATAATTTTGTTCGTTTAAGCTTAGTCCATCTATTTCCGCCTCAGCGGCCCCTTTTAGATATGATTTCAAATAATTAAACTTATCTGTAGCATTTAGTTGTGGGTTGTTGTGGATCGCTCCTCGAATTGTGTCCAAAAAGCTTGCCACTTGTCCACGTTTCCGTCGAATTTCTTTATTTCTAGCTTGGGTAGTCGCAACGTCGTCCCTGGTTCTTGGCCGTTCTCGACGATCGTCCTGACGCTGCCTCGATACTTGAGGAACTTTCTACTGTCCGAAGTCGTCCGCTATCCGCTGGGCCTTGCTTCTCCTCGAGGTATTTCTTGGCTCGTGCTCGCCAATGGACCAATCTTTCGCTGTATTTTTCATTTTCTGCTAGCTCATGGTCTAGTTGATCCTCATCTTGGATCAGCCTCAGAATTTGATTGTCCATATCTTCTAGTTTTGGCTCCTTTGCGTCCAGTTGCGCGATAGCGTCACTTAAGGCTTGCTCGTAATTACCCGTAGCCTTTTCTAATTCATCCTTCAGGATATTGCACGCACGCGTG